>JAVQJD010066888.1:0-33629 GCA_036023655.1 Nannoperca australis | reverse complement strand
GCCTGGACCAGCAGCTGGGTCGAGTGCTCCGACAGGTATCTCCTAATCTTCCGAATGTTGTAGAGGGTGAATCTACACGATCGAGAGACTGCAGCAATGTGGTCGGAGAGGGTGAGCTTGTTGTCAATGATGGCTAGATTCCTGGCCGAGGGAGATGGAGAGGGAGATGGAACGACTGTCGTGGAGTCCAGGGTGAAGGAGAGGTCATGGGCGATGGATGGAGAAGCAGGGATGACGAGGAGTTCTGTCTTAGCGAGGTTCAGCTGGAGGTGATGTTTGGTCATCCAGGCGGAGATGTCTGCTAGACAAGCCTCTATCCGTGCTGAGACGCCAAGGTCGAGAGGTGGAGTTGTGTGTCATCAGCATAGCAGTGGTAGGAGAAACCATGCGAGCTGATGATTGGTCCAAGTGTGGTGGTGCACAGGGAGAAGAGGAGGGGTCCAAGGACTGAGCCCTGCGGCACGCCTGTTGATAGGGGCCGAGGATCAGACACGTGGCCTCTCCAGGAGACCTCGTAGCATCTAACCTCGAGGTAGGAGGAAATCCACTGGAGTGCAGTGCCGGTGATGCCCAGGTCCAGGAGAGTTGTGAGCAGGATTTGATGGTTGTGTCAAATGCTGCAGACAGATCTAGCAGGATGACAACAGAAGATCTCCCCGCAGCTCTGGCAGACTGGAGGGCATCAGTGACTGACAGGAGGGCAGTTTCTGTGGAGTGTACGCGTTTGAAGCCTGATTGGTTGGGGTCGAGCAGGTTGTTCTGTTTAAGTAAAATAGACAGTTGATTAAAAACAGCACGTTCAAGTGTTTTGGACAGAAATGGTAACAGAGATACTTGTCCACCAACAAGCCAGCACTGAATGTATATACTAACACGTACTGTGTGTGTATCACAGCCTGATATCTGTTCTCTCTCTGAGCCATAACAAACTATTAAAAACACATCAGTGAGCCACACTGTTGTTCCTTCATCACCATGAACCCACACACTGTAGCTTATTTAGACTCACAACACACACCATCCTGCTACCCCAAATATTCACTAAAGCACCAATCGTGGATTAATCCGCTGCTGAAAATAGCCCCCAACAAATGCCCTACCTCCTGCTGTTTGTCCTATAAAAAGTACAGTGAGCAGCTGTTGGAGGAAATCACTTTGCCTTTTTACACATGAAAATATCTGTTTTTAAAGATTCACATCTTTCAACGGACTAACACATTATTGGTTTCATCTTTACACAGGATTTGTTGACAACAAAAAATTACAGTTAACATTAATTTTGATGAAAATCCACAGTGTGCTCCTGTCCTTAAAAAAAACACTTAATCTATGAAAAAGGCCTCATTCTATATTTGATCCTGATAATTTACAAACACCTATTGTATTAATCCTTTCAATATTCTGTGATTTTTGACATTACAGCTCTGGTGTATTTTCCCCTCATATTCAAAGGACATGCAGCGGTTCACCAGCCAGTATTAGTAGTAGTAAATCCTGTAGCAGCCACTCTATGCCGATGTGAAGCTATTATGCTGTGTGCGTTGTATAGGCACTCTTGTGCATTTGTTGTTTGTATACAGTGTCTCCAAAGTGTCAGCAGTGATTTCATTTGAATATATGAACTTATCCAAATGAGGGTATTTATATTTCATGTCAGGGCAGCCGTCCGCATGTCAATTCCAACATGTGTAATTTATCATTAACCAGCAGCAGAGCATACAGTAGCAGCGTCTACTAACATGAACCCATGGCTGTGAACATGAATCCCATTAACACGTGATAAAGAGGAAATGTGTGAAGGAATGTGGAGGAGCCGCAGCTGCTGCACAAATCAATCCTGTGGAATGAGCAGGAGCTTGTCGACTTTTTTATGTTTTCATAGTATGCATTTTAAATTTGTAGAATTATGCTCATGTCATCTCTGGGGTATGTATATATATATATATATATATATATATATATATATATATATGTGTGTGTGTGTTTGTTGAGGGGGGTCAAGTGTACACAATGCATGCTTTTTTGTTTCGTCCTTAGCTGAATAGTCCCTAGCTGGTCCATTTTAATGTGGCACCAAACTCTTGGTTGGGCCATGCATATTCATGGAGAGCCCAGACCGGGGCGGTAGTGGCAGTGGGGGTTGGGGAGATGGGGGTGTTGGGGGTGTTGGAGGTGGAGGATTGGGGGGGTTAGGCGTGCTTGTCGGAGTGTGTCACGTTTCCAGACCAGCGAATTTTTTTGATTAAAGTCCCTTATCCGTTTTATCATGCATATCCCCGCTCTGATTAAAGTGATCGGAGTCTGACACTCACAATGTCAGAGCAGGGAACCCAGGAGCACTGCGCTCCCCTCTCTCACTCTCCCTCTCTCTGTCACTCTCTCCATCTCTATGCCTCTTTATGCTTCGCCAGCCCCCACCCCCACCCTCCTCCACCTAATGCATGCTTGGAATGTGTAAATCTTAGGCTGGAGATACTGATGTCCCACTGACATCTAAAGGAGACACTAATACCACTATATACAGAGACATACACTGTATTCATACTGTAAACAAACGTAAACTACTTTCTTTGGCATGATGGACTGCACAATACCAGGAACTCGTAAAATGAATGCAAAGCCATCATATTAACTGCATCAAATGTTCTTTTATATTAAAGTCAATTTGCTCATGCAGGTTTGGTTCAAGTCTTTCTTGGCCTGTAGCAGAATTAGCTGTTTCCTGATTGAAAACTATTCCAAAATCACACCTTTAAAAAGATTTATTTAGACATGGATTTGATTCATTTTTCATCTATTTTATCATATTTTCATATATCATATTTTATACATTTTATCTTATTTTGTGTCGTGTTTTTGTTGTTTAATTCAAAGTATTATCTAAAAGGTGTGATATAAATGAACTAAATGAAAGGTGGGTTTTATTTCCATAGTTTTAATTGCATTTCTGTGACACTGTTAACATTGTAAATAATTGCTGAGACCTGACAACGCAGGGTTTATTCATCTGATCATCGAGCATTCTTGTGTTTCTTGCCATGTCTGACCTCTTTTCAGTGGTGCTGCCGTGTTCCTTGACCTAAACAATGACCTGTGCACAGTGTCATTGTTACCAATGAGAAAAAAAGCTTCAATAATGCCTGAGCTGTATTAAACCGTAATTATTATATATGATTATTATACTCCACAATGTTTTTGGTCTTGATCATTGGGTATTACTGACATGATGAACTGAAATAATGAAAAAGACACTTTTGACCACATAGCAGATATTTGCCTATTTACATTTGGAGTGGTGTGTGTGTGTCACCTGATTAAAGTCCAATATTCCCTCTTTATTAGCTCTGTGTTTGGTCTCCACCACCTCCTGAGGGAAATACCTGGCTCTTTAGCTGCTACATGCTCCACTATGTTTACCAGCTAGTCTCTGACTGTGTCTTTCTGCTTTTTGCTGCTGAAAGAAAAATAGCTGTGTAGAGCTGATGGGAACTGCAGAGTTGGCAATAATTCTCTTACACATAAACATTTTAGCAGTTGTTTATTTCAAAATATTGATTAGCACAGCTTTAATTTACCATATCCCAAACACATTTCTAGAAAACACATTAGTCCCAGTGTGGGAGTTCTGTTATTTTGACAGAGTAAGAGTAGATGCTTACAACATTTGGCTGTATAGAAAATAGAAAGGAACAGTCACCTATACAACATATGAAAACTTGTGTGTGTGTGTGTGTGTGTGTGTGTGTACAGCAGAATTAAAATTGGTTCCATGAACTTGATTATCCCTGTCAAACACACTATAACACACACTGCTCTGCTTCGTTCACACAGTACATACTGCTGTTTACATTAAGTGATTTTCAATACAGTGTTTGTCACCAGCCAATGACTTCACAGTGCATAACATCCACAGGTCTAAATAAAGTTTTTAAGTATGTAAAAAGCTAAAAGCTCAAAGGAAACATCTGGTACTGTCTGCAGCTGTTCCAACACTTTAATGTGTAAAATGTCTTGAATTGGATGTCATGCACTTAAAGTTGTTTTTCATTCTGTTTTATTGGTTTACTCATAATAGTTACCAATATATAATTCTATTATTCTGAATATCCATTCAGTGAAGGCTAATACAGTTTTAACCTTTAAGAATGACATTGTGCCATCTTTAAAATAACAGAATTGACGATTTGTTTGCTTCTGTTCTTAAATAAAAAGTGTTTTTGATAAATATCTGCGTACACAATACCAGACAATAAGACAAGGCTGCATCCATTTCTTCACACGCGTACACATGCCTCTCTGCGATGGTGCGCTGAATTACAGCAGGAGTCTTTTAGAATGTCACCCCATAATGAGAGGATGCATGTGAGGTGCACGGGGAGTAGGCGTTTCACTTACACACACACACTCTCTCTGTTACCACATACACACACGCTTGATGAAACAGCTGGTCCAGACACAGCCGAGACCATCCAGTCGGAAATAGTAATTAATGGCATTAGAATATTGCACAGTTTGGTGCCATTGAGGGACTGGATGACTTTAAAATGTGTAAATCCACAAACTTATCTGACCTAGCGACGGGTGGCTTTCCACCCCCTCAGCTAAATAGATTAATTATCTGCAGGGCCTGGTGCTGTCATTGGGAGCCTCATGGATATCAGATCAGCCCAGATACCGCTAGAAAGCATTCCTTCTGCTAATGATTACAGCACTGCTGCTGCTTACGAATATGTTTACCCAGAGATTCATGGCCCGAGATGGGGCTCATATGCATGGAGCTGATGTAGTAGAGAAAGCTTACTAAAAATATTGAGCTAAAGCCCTGCATCATGCTGGGCATGCTACCATACATTGATTTTATGTATATAGTAAAGATGCTGATTCCCATGATAAACATTTAACCGCTTTTCAGTTTAACTGTACATGGTACTGCCCATGTGAATGTTGTGAGCAGAAAGCCCTCAGGTGTATAGCAATATCTTTAAATGCTGGAGAAGCACAGAGTATATTCCGACGCATTACATCCCGGGGATGGACAAATCATCTGAGATTTTGACAACCAATATGGAAAAAAAAGAAGAGGAAAAATAACAAGGCAAAAGAAAAAATAAGGTCCAAAGTCCCAGAAAATGGAGAGAGCAAAGGATCTCAGGGGTAAGTATTAGTTGTCACCCCATGATCAAATAGTACAGGCCAGGAAGCGACCAGAGAGAGCCTGCGCCCGAGCAAAAAGAAATATAAAGTCCAGATTTAATTCTGATACGGAGAAATAGAATTTCAAAGCTGGATGTCTTATCGTTGGCATGTCCCTTTGCCGGACTGATTTCCCTAGCAAAAGCCTGTCAGTGCTATTATGTTGAACATGGAACCAATTTACTGCGCCGGCTAAACAGGGTTACCAGTGCTCTTGTACGCCCTAAATGTTTGAAGTTATCACACAGTGGGAAAAATGGCATTTTGAATGTTTGGGAGAGGGGGGGAGGGGTGGCGCTGCGGGGCCGGCTCGGACGGAAGTGGACTGTAATTGAAAAGTATCAATCAAAAACAAGGCAAGGGCCAGGGAGGGGAAGCTATTATGTTAACCCAGTCCGCCAGAGCACTGGAGGAGCCCAAAATGCATTTCTTTTGTATCGGTAATGCTCCCCTGCTTTCCAAGCCTCTAAGCCCTGCGACCGGGGGCCTCGTATCTCCGGACGGACGGCAGCAGGGAGGAGAAGAAGGGGATTATCAAGTGGAGCATGTGGCCATTACAGGCCTGTTTCGTGATGCTATCTGCCCTCTGAGATAAGCAACCCCCGGCTGGTCAGACGTTTCCAATTTCTATACATGAGAGATGAAGACCTTGCGTTTCTGCTCGCCTTCACCTTTTTTTATGTTATTATATTTTTGCCCAGCCCCTAACACTGCCCTCTCTGTATATTACAAGTGTCCTTTGTGTGTCTGCAGCAGGCTGGCTTACCTGCTGCAGACAGTAAACAGCTGAACTTCATAGAACGCTTTGGCATAGTGGGAGACTGAGATAAACCAAAGAGGAAGAACAAAAGGGGGGAAGAGAGGTCGAGGAGAAACAATAGATGCAAATGAAGTGAGGGTAAGACAAGAGGAATTAGCTTCGACAAAAGTTGCGTAAAACACATCTTAAGTATTTCCAAACCACAGGCATAGCTGTGGAATCACTTCCTTTTCTTTGGTATATCCACTTTAGCTGTCTGCTTGAATTATACAATATTCCCACTTCACACACATTTCTGTTTTTCTTCTTCTTTGAAAATTCTGAAATGCAAACTAGTTGGCAGGCATAGTTGGTTGAACGTGTATTTGTATCAAGAGGACCAGAACAAATGCATTCCATTTTATTGAACCACCCTTGTTGTGTTTTGGCCATGACTCAATCTGTTCTGATTAGGCTAGAGACAGGGACAACACACATATTCAAATGGGAGACCTCAAAGGGTCACTGAACAATTTCCTCTGTTCATAGAAAAAGGATATTGCTCAGCCATCGGTATTCCCTTGTGGCATCCCCTTTTTTTTCTCCAAGGGTCTTAGAATAAATTCCTGGATGCATTAACATATAAGAAAGTACAAATGACATAGAGTATAGCCAGTGGTTTTTCACCAAATAGCCCTTAGTTAAGGACACCCTTAAGTCGAGGTCAAGCTCAGAGCCAGGGAAATTATGTATTCTCGCCTGGTCTGAAGCAAACTGTGGGTTTTCCATGTATTAAAATGAATTGTTTTACAAGTTTTATCCCCCAGAAATGGGACAGCGCTGAGATCCTGTGAGCCAATTTCTGCGGTGCTGTCATGACGTGTGAAAAGAGCGGGGCATACATTTCAATGTCTTCTTTTTGGCATTTACATTGGAGAAAGGAGGGGAGACTAATACTGGATCGCAACTGTTGTCTCTGGTGTTTCGTTAAGATGTTATAGTCTCAGTGGTTATTGAATAAAAGGATCTTACATATGCTCATCCACGGTTGAAGAAAATGGTGTCATCCTCCAGTAACCTTGACAGATACACCAGAATTAGCTCTTACACCCATATTATAAGTTTATTTGGACTTTTGTCAAGATTTGTAAGTGATTGATTAGACACAGTAAGGCCTCTAAACGAGCCAAATGTACTTAAATCTCTGGGATGATTAAACATTACACTGTTACAGTCAATATGATGAGAATGATGGACACAAACACTTAAAATGTTAAAGTTATATGCAACTTTTTGACCAACTAATGCAGCCTTCCAGAAGAACGGCATTTAGATGTAAGTAAATGCAAGTTAATAATAACAAGGGCCAGTGCAAAGGTGGGTAGGTAGGATGACAAGAAGACATGGAGAATGTGCTGTATCTATCTAGACAAAGCACAGGAATGTGTTTTCTGCTTGCTGCCCTATCTCTTTTATCAATTACAAGGAGGTGTGGTGGCTGAGAGGTACGGCTGGGGGCCTATCAACCAGAAGGTCATGGGTTCGGCGCTGATCACCTCCTCACTTTGAAGTCACTTTGGAATAAAATGTCTGCTAAATGTTATGTAATGTTTGAGAATTTACTGTACTTGACCATAGTCCGTCAGTGCATTTCTTAGAAGAATGATCTTTGGTTTTACCTAAACAATATTCTGCATATAAGTGGTCTGTTTCTGTGATTGCAACTCATTGACAGTGGAAAGGTGGGTAAACTAGGATTATTGGATTGCGTGAAGTTCAAATTGAGGAAAAGTCTTGTTGTAAAAAACTGGTTTAGGAATTAAACACTTATTTTAGTTCTGGAGGGAATATCTATGTAGGTAAAGATGGGCTCAGAGCTGGACACGCGCCCTAGGAACTAGGGGTGGGCGGATAGATTCAAATATCGATAATATCGATACCAACGTCGGTATCTGTATCGGATCGATACTAGCGTGATGGGATCAATACTTTAATTTCAGGTTTTCTCCTCTATGTTCACTACTTGCTACCGTTTCATCAAAGCATGTCTGAGTGCAAACGTTGCTCCTCTGACATTGTTCATGCGGGCTTTGCTCCCCCCCCGCTCTGTTGTGTTTTGTTGTCATGCCGTCACGTGACTCAGGGGCGCCAAGAACACACACATCAGCTGGTGGACTGCATTCTGTCACAGAATAATTCTCTAAAATAAAAAAAAAAGTTTTAAAACATTTTTTCTTCTTTAATCATGTTGTGCACTTTATTGTTTATTAAAAAATGTTCAATGCATTGTTCACAGTTACAGTTCATAACTGTGAACTGTACAAAATATTTTTTGTCTAAAAACTTGGCTTAAAATCTGTCCTGGGTTTTAACATGCACATGATTAACTAGTAAACAGTCGAAATCACAAAAATCATTTAGTTTGGTTTTATAAATAAAAAGTATCGGTATTGGTATCAGCAATACTGGCCCTGTATTTACTTAGATTTGTAGTATCGCACACCACAACGAGGAACTACAGACATGAAATATCATCGCAAACCAATCTTCAACAACAAAATCGTTGTCTGACTTAAAAATAACTCATAGGTCCATTATTACCTCTATGGTGAAGATCTGGTTAAGTTTAGGAAACTGAAAGTAGTGGTCAAGGTAACAGAAATGGATGAAAGAGTCAAGCGTTGACTGTTGGTATGACATGTGTTGCAGTTATATACTTTGTACCCTCAACCTCCTCCCTAAGACAATTTAGTGTAACTTATTATGCTACTTCGGTCTTTGCTAATGTGCAACAGCAGGTATCACATGCATGACCTCAAGAGGTCACTGTTCAAGAAAACCTACAAATAGGTTGACAAAACATTCTCAACTTAACGTCCACTTACTTTTTTTAACTGTATAAAAACTGAGTCAAGAATAAACTGTCAAGCTGAATAAATACAGGTTGTCTTAAGCCTTCAAACAATGAACGCTAATTTGGTAACTAGATTAATTTGGGTACAGGTTGATAGGTAGTGAAATAATGAAAGGTGGTGATAGCCTGCTAACTCTGGTAGGTAGAGGACAGCAGCTGTGTTGATAGGTTAGTAGGTAGGAGGTGTCTGGGGCAAAGGTAACTCAGTATGCACTGGTAGAGATAAAGGTAGCCATCCAGGTAGACAGGCTGAAATGTAAGTAGGAAGGAAGAGATGGAGGAAGGTAAAGTAGGTATGTAGATGGGCAGGGATAGAGGAGGGTGTCAGACGGGGGTTTTTTAATTCAGATTTCATGTGGGCTCACTCAGCAGTCACTGGAGTCTAAAGTGACTCTGGGGAGCCTCACAGTTCTATATGCAAATAGAGCAACGCACCTGGCCAGTGGAGCAGGCCTGCTGAGAGGTTACTTATGCAAATCTGATTGAGTGAGAGCATATTGCCAGAGCACGAGCAGGCAAGCAGGCACGTGTGCATGAGTGTACACACACACATACACACACATAGCGGCAGTTATATTTCACAGGGGCTCTGGGACGCCATGTTCCCCCAGAATAGAGGTGGCAGACAGAGGAGGGAAGGATAAAGAAGAGGACAACCAAGAGGGAGAAGGGGGAAAAAAGACAGAAAGAGTGGAAGTGAATATGGAGGGAGTGAAGGAGAGTGACAAGACAGATAGATAAAGACTGGAGGCAGGAAGGAGGAGGACGTTCGAGGGAGACAGAGAGAGAGAAAATGTCAGAGGGGGTAGAGAGGGAGAAAGAGTAAGCGAGGGAACAGTGAGAGAAGCATAATTCTTCTGGACATAATAGCATCTCTCACTTCTTCTCTCGTCAACCTCCCCTTTTCCCTCATCATGCCCTGCTAGCTTTAACAGCACGCAGAGGGCACGAGGGGGGGGGGGGGCGACACGTGGGTACAAGGTAATTTCCTATGCACACTTTGTAAATGGGCTGAAATCCCAATATGGCTGCCACCTCTCTTCCCCCCTCTCCCTCAGAGGCTGGCATTAACCTGCTGATTAAGTGGTAGAGCTTGGCTGGAGCTCAATCTTAGCCTGATGCATGGGCCCATGATGTAGACAAATGACTAGAAATCACATTGGCATGAACAGGGCTCTCAGTCAGGCTGCCCCCCGGCTCAGGCCTCAGGCACAACACATTAATAAAGAGAGATTTAGTCTGGTGATGATTATTGATAACGCTGTGCATAATGTAAAATGCCAGCATGGATGAGGGTGGAACTTTGTGATGCTGTACAAAAGTGTTTTTAATGGTTCTGGGAGTTTCTCTGGATCTGTGCGTTTTCAAAGCAGAGAAAGAAAGGTATTATAAAACATTGTTAAAGAGTAAATGTATACACCTGCAGATGTTTGATAGGGTTTCTGAGTAATATATATGACACAATCAATAGTTGGTTGAGCACGGCAATAAGATGTCTACCTTTGAATCGTCACTTTCCATTCCAAACTCTGGCACAAAATAATAAAACTCAGATTTCCTAATAGAAAGTAGTCTTATAGCCAGACCATATCATTAAGTTAAAGTTTTGTAACAATCAGTAAAAACATTTTTAATGTGCTTTTCTTTGTACAGTATCCGGACATGGCAACTATATGCTTAAGATTAGGGAAAGGTCTGAGTTATGGAAAATAAACTGTGGTAAAGGTATGGTTGTGGTTTGGCCTACAACATTTGGTTAGGACTAAGGCATAGATTAGGGAAAATAAAAGATTATGGTTCTGGTTTAAGCAAGGCTGAGTCTAGAACCAGTCCAGCTGCTCTGTGAGGCTGTACTTCGGCACAGATTTGCATAGTATTCAAATAGTAACATGCTGATGTTTAGCAGGTACAGTGTTTTCACCATCTTAGCTTACTTGTTAGCATTAAAGCATTTGGATGATTAGTTCTAAACACGAAATCCAGATGAGGTTGAGTTCTGGGAAAATTCTTATTGTGACCTAATGATTAAACTGAAAATAAAGTTAGGGAGTCAACAAAGTCATTAGAGTTCATCATCTGGGGATGGCAATCCATACAAATGAATGTTGAGATATTTTACTCTGAACTACAAATGTTAACCCAGTGGTGGCTAGTAGAGGAAAAGTAAGAGGATGGCTGAAACCAGTAGGCAATGTCCTCTAGGAACTATGAATGATAACATGTACAAATGTCACAATTGCAAGGCAATCCATCGCATAGTTGTTGAGTTATTTCAGTCTGGTTTGAATGAACATTTCTGATCATTCTGTTCATAACTGTTGGACTGAACTCCAGTCTCCCTCATGAAAGCAAAATGTGCTACATGCTCATCCACCACTCTGTCCTCAACAGCTTTACACTGCTTATAAAGGGCAAACTACATTTGCACTACATGTTGGGATTGGGCAAAAGTCGCATGGTGCTGAATTATTCAATTTGAACCTAATTGCTACGGACACAGGGTTTAACATACTGAGTAATTTGGCATTTGTACATTTCACTCCACAATGCTATATGGCCATAATCTGTGCTCAAACGGAGCACATCCCAAACATGTATCTTCCCATTCGCTTTAACATTCCGCCATGTTCACACGGAGGCCTGTCAGGATATATCTACAGGGTGTTTCCTGTCTGATCGATGGGCCAGTGCATAAGTGCAAAGGACATACTATTTACTTTTACTGCCCTGCCTCAGATGTTTACTGCTCTATTCTCAATGGCTGTTTATCACCCAAGAAATATTATATGCTACACACAGGAATGAAAGGATTAAGAATATCTTCATTGATGGACATGAAGATAACATGAGGTGTATGTGCTTTTCAGGCATGATTGTATATTGAAGTCTATGACAAGTAAGTGTTATATTGTTATAAAAATGTTTGCAAGGCTGGAAACAGACTCAGATAATACAACAGCTGCAGTGAAGAGATGTGACAGTGTGTGAGAATGATGGTAAAATTTGGATTGAGTGACCTTTATATATCATATCAGAATATACACTTGATACATGGGCATTTGTATGATTGGCTCTATTAAAGCAGAGTCCTTGTTAAAGTAGCTTGTCAGTTTTAATGATGTATTTATGATAGATGTACATTCACCAAACTTCTTCAAGTTCATTTGTACCTGTGTGACATATATTCTCCAATATATACATTACAATGAATGTATATTAGAAATAAAACATAGTATAAAGTGTACATCTATAATATATATAACCATTTGGAATTACAGACCATCTTTTAACTGATTACGGGGGTTTGCTTCCTCCACTATTACTTGTCCTCCAAACTTCTAACAAAATCAGCTCTGCCTACACAGCACATCAGCAGAATTCCGGCATATTTCACAATTTCAGTGGCAGCTAAATGAATCGGAAAAGAGCAGCACGACTGAAGGGCCTCCCTCATTGTCACACGGCGCACCGCTTTCAGTTTTGCTTGAGTTCATTTTTTCCACCGCATGCGCCATCATGCCTGGCGTCACTCACTCCTGACATCCATTTTGTTTAATTAGTTGTACCAAATGTTGGAGGAGATACCTGTCCTCTGTGTGTGTGATAACATGTCAATTTGCTCTTTAGCATGTCTTACCGAGTGATGAATTGGCTCTGACAAATTAATTTGATAAATCATAATTACTGTATATCCAACTTGGATGATAGGTGGGGTGACTTTGGTTGGAGAAGATGGATTCTATTTGTGTAATTACTTCTACAAATAAAGCAGCAATAATGTTTGAACCCTCTTCAACTGTACACTCATCTAGTGTACATGGAGAGCTGTGTGTCATCAGCAAATCTGATGATTTTTCTTTTTTTCATTTATGAATCACTAATGGATGCAATACTGCTTCATCTCAGATCTTCCTCTGAAAATTGATTTGTTTTTGCCTCTTAACCGAGGGGTGAAAAAACAGCCAATGAAGCCAGTGGAGGGAAAAATAATGCAGTGTCTATCTAATAATAACATAGCCCTGTTCTCGTTAGTCAATGCCTCTTGCTCCAGTAATGGCCCAATTAAGGGAAACCAACCCTGGTCCTCTTTAGGTATGTCACAAATTGATTATCTCACCATGGGTAGACTGTGTTCCCAGATCACAGATAACAGAGATGGTGTTTGTGCACATGTGGTAAGTCTGTCCTGGCCCAAACTGGGCTAATAAGCGACCGTTTTCACACTTGTTTAGGCTCCAGAGTGCTCATGCAAAAGACTGGCTGGGAAAGTATGGAAGAAAGGAGGGGGATCAGAATGAGGAGGAGGAACATCATGGGTTGGTGATTTTCTTGTTTTATCCCACTCTTAAAGTCCCCCCCCCCCTCCATTGTCTACACATTAAATCATCCTGTCTTATCCTCTTGTTCTATTGTATCAGTCTATACATTGTCTTCTTCATCTCCAGCTCTTTTACTTTATTTGCTAGGTGGCCATGTGTGTTTAATGTCTCTCAACATCATAATCAGCAAGTCATCAACTCTATCTCTCATACATACTTTGGGGTATGTATTGCGGAGTACCAAGGAAGGAAACTGTTCTCTGGTAAGGTGTTTGGTGGTATTTTCAGAGTGGTCAAGCATTGACCCAGACCGATACTGCTCCTGATGAGATGCTCTCCTACTTACCCTCCCTTTCCCATCAAGGGCTCATCTTACCCCCACTCCACCCCACCCTCCCAGCATCCTCGCCAGCTGAACAACAACAGGGTCCCTGCCTTGGTGACTGACAGCCTCCCTAATTGTATCCACTCACTCATGACAATTTGATTAAAATATTACGCCAAAGTCTCACCCCCTGTTTGTTCCTCCCCTCCAAATCTAATTTTGATTTAAAAAAGAGAGATTACCTCCACGAGCATGACTGAGGATGCCATTAACTTCTACTTAATCTTTATTACTGCTGCGATTTTAACATATGTATGGCTTTCATTTGGCTCCCTTTGTTTTTTTTTCCCATGCTGTCCTCTTTTCATCTCTCTTGTCCCGCAGGGAGTTCTGAACTGGAATACAGAAGTGGTGCATCTGTGTTGTCCAGAGGTTTCAGACAAATTGAGAAAGTTGAGAAAAAACAAGGGTTTGGGAAGTGGGTGAAGACTTTGTACTACAGAGGAGAGAAGGGGACAACAAGGGTCTACAAAGATTACAAATAACAACTCTTCTCTATTTCAGATATACTATGAGTAACCCCCGGTAATGAGCAGTCAGGTGGTCTAGGGGCTTAAGACCCTTACCTTGTAATTACAACGTCTCTAGTTCAAGTTCGGCCAAGAAACTCTGCTGCATGTCATCCCTCATCTCGATCTCGATAGTGGTCTGACAAAATTTGTGAACTTTGACATTGAGTATAGTCAATATATATATCAATATTCAATATTCCAGTTATAATCCTGTCTTTGATCATTTGAGGGTCAAATAACTCTGAACATTTCCCACATGACAGATCTGTTGACACCAGATGAACTTCAGAAGCAATTTCCAGTCATTACAGGATAATGGTCTTACTTTTGTAATTTTGAGTAAGAGTGAGAGATCTGGGAACCCTCAATATCCCTAAAAAGGAGTCAGACTGGACAACAAACGTGAGCAGTCACATGATCAGACAAGTTGGATTCAAACAAAGTCAACTTATTTAAATGAAAAATCAAAGGTGAAGAGTTACATTACCCAATCTGTCAATAAAACCACATCCTGCTTCAACTTTGACCAACCCTGCTTACTGTAATTGTAGTAGGACAGTTGTCCTGTACACTTAGGGATTGTTAGCGGCATCTGAGGTGCATTCAGTTTCAGGATTTTCATTTATTTCAAATAAAGTGGTGTAAATAAAATGTTAGGTTGATTCAGTAACTGATCATGTTCGCTGCCTTTTTGGACTTTGTTGTAGAATAAAACTTCTCAGATCCCAGCAATTAGTTTGATGAGTACAATGTTATCATGATGGACAAAACTATGACAATACGCCAAGATGTAATACGCCAGAATTCTTATTTATAGGAAAGTGTTCCTACAACTTTTCTCCCACAAACCATTTCCCGCTCAGTTCCAAATTCACACTCAACCGCAACTGCAAAGAAAAAACAGCCATACATTTGCATTTAACAAAATGCCTGGCTTTGCCAGTGGCGTAACTTCTGCTGGCTGCACTTTTCTGTTGTAGGTCATCAGTCCAATTAGCTCACTCACCTTAGAGGTGCCTGCGAATATGTGGAAAGTTAACCCCTTGTGCCATTTTGCTGACACATTTTCTTCACCCCATCCTATACACACAGAAAAACATGCACACATACAGAATCAACGCTGGTATGTATATCCACATACATACAAGCATGCATGAATACACACACACAGAAAACCATACACGCATTTATTTTTACCTTGAGTTTCCCCCTCCCATGCTCACCCTTGCTTTGAAAGAAAAATAAATCCGGTGTAAAATGATAGTTGAATGCAGGGGGGTGATAAGGTGGTGTGAGGTTGGGGGGGGGCAGCTCAATCATACACTGAAAAAAATAGCTGTGTATCATTCACCTGATTTGAATTGTAGCTCCCCCATTTTTGAACCCCTGCCAATTCATTTTGTACATTAAAAATTGGTCAGGGTTGATAAGATTCCATTTTCACGGTTGGCAATGCAGAACTGGCGAAAGAATACAATTACAGACCCCAGAGTAAACTCTCCGAATGTCAACTTGATGTAAATGATCAGAAGGCAGGGCGCCACAAAAGAACAGGTTTCAACTTCAACAGCCCCACCACCCACCCCCACACCACCACTACCTTTCTCTCTTTGTGTATGTCTACCTCTCTCAACCTCTTGCCCTCCGTCTCCACTCGACAGCCTTTCACCCTGGCAGTCACATGCAGACGGGGCTGCTGAAGTGTCAGTGCTGTATAGGTGCAGTTTGTCCTGGTGGAGCACAGAGAGAAAGTTTGTTGTCAAAGTGGCAGCTTGATGGCAGACTGACATTCATTCCCAGAGGGTGTTTGGATGTATTTTGGCCTGCTAATAGCTGCTAATAATACTGTGTTTTATTGCTTGATATATGCTTGATATGCAGGATGGACACTCAAGCTTGCCTGTGTGACTAGGTCCGCATATAGATGTATGCATTCAAATGTGGGAGATAAACATACATGAAATGCAAAAAGGTCCCTGTTGTTATTATTTGATTGACTTTTTAAAATCTAAAATAGCATGCAATCATTTTCCAAACACAGAGATTTGGGTGTGTTATGCTAGTAGCGCCTAATGTAGTCTGGAGCTACTAGACCCAAATGCAGATAATAGGGGCAGAGTGGTAAAGTTAACTATTTATTTTTTAAATGAGGCTTACAAGCAGGTTAAAGTTTTGGAAATCAAACTAATCACATGAAACTTTGATGATCTTGCAAATGAGTGGAAAAGGGCTAAAATACTACAGGGTTGAGGAGGAAAAGTGGAAACAGGTGTGCATGTAAGGTCAGGTGACTGGGAAACGAGCCTTAGTCTCAGTCATTGCCAGCTGTGACTAATGTTACACTAAAATGAGCTGTAACAGTTGTCTGGGTATTACATTTCAGTTTTTTCTTTTTCTTTGCAGTGTTAATTTGGGATTTGGATATGTCAAAGTTGTCTCGTTTAAAATATTCATCAAAGAGCTAAATGATTTGGGAATTTGGTCGATGAAGTCCTCGAAACATAAGGACGTTTACCCAGAGAAGACACTACAGTCACTACCTTCTCCGCTGCATGTCAGTGGAATCCTGATTGACATTGAATTAACTTCTCCAAGTTGTAAAAATTTCTCACACATTCACATAATTTATACACTTAGGATGGGTTAGGACCACTGAACTTATTATAATATTTTATACATATATTACATTTTATTTTTCAAATGGGAAATTGATATGACTTTAAATATGCATTCAAATAACAAACAAGCAAATTAATAAATAATAAAACAACAAATCATTTTCAAATAATGTTCAAATCAACTGTAATAGCCAATTTACCTACTGATTCTTCTGAAACAAATCCCAGACAGTCTGTGATTGCTCAGTTATCAGTGATGTGGTTTGGAGTGACAGGGGAGCAATGGGAAGAATGTATCGTTGTGTTTATTTGTGCAGGAGGAAGTCACCTTTAAAGAGTCACAGTATTTGTCGGATAGTGTTTTCTATGGGGTAAATTGCTGTAAAGGCAGGATCTTTGCACAGTAAATCTTCCCCTGCTGGCGTTTGATTCAGATGTCACCTCCTTTGACTATGAGGTGCCATCCAGTCTGACCTGTAACCCCCACTCCCAGCCCTCTGTGGTGGCAGCAGGATGCTCTGACACCTCCCAATTACAAGGGTCATGTCCCCGCCATCCGATCACACATTACCAGTCGCCAACGTGCCCAATGACTCCTCGCCACTCTCCCTTCCTTTTCCTTAATGACTCTCTCTCACTGCGTCTCTCCGTTCTCTCCTCCATGATTATTCAGAGGTTTGCACATTAGTCAAGCTGGCTGTGATGGACAGCGTTGTGCATAAATTGTTTGCAATGGCTGAACTTTGACACTGTGCAAATAGATGGAGAACATGCACAAGCCATGATGCTTAATCCAAGAACCTCTGTGTTCACATAGGTCAGGGGTCAAATAGATTGCTTGCATCAACAGCAGTTTGCCTAATAGGGGTGACAATATGTCGGCATGTATACAGCAGAAAAGGCAGTGGTTCTACTCCAGTGCATCTGATCCAACAATATGCTTCAGTTTAATCTATGACATTTACGTGGGCTTTGGGACCACAGAGCATGCTGGCAGTGGCAGGGAAGATAGAAGGATGTCAGTCGCTCAGCAGAGAGCGAGTCTGTGCTCTGAATGGAAACTATCTTCAGAGAGAACAAATAAAAGTATGATGATAAAAAAGATCAAATAATGGAAAATGTTTCATATAAAAATGAGCTGCAACTTTGGCCATGCATTTGTCTCCTTTTCCCTGACTGCAACTACAAAGACTTTAGTGGCAACAGCCTCAGAAAATCTGTTTAAAATTAGCCTTTTATTCATTTCTGATCAGGATTTTTAGAGACAAGGAAAGGGGGGGGGGGGGAATCACACACATCAAAACAAGACTAAAGCCCTGTTTACACCTGGCATTTACATGCGTGCTGGGTGATCCGATCACAAGTGGACAGCTCTAAGTACAGCAAGTCATACCTGGCATTAGAATGCGTCTCAACATGCATCTCCATTGAACACTTGTGATCTCACTTCTCTGCTCTATAGCCTATGCAAATAAACCTGGTAGGCTATATTTATTGATATTTATATCGTTTTCCATTTGCAGAGCAAAATGCATTGCTGTTTTTAACCGGAGGCACCTCCCGTGCCTAATCTGCTAGAAATGAAAAGAAAAAGAAGACGGTTTCAAAGATGTTTGACACACTCGTAATATATCTCTATTTGTTGTTGTTTTGCACTTTTAATAGCTATGATGTTGTTGGCACACAAATGAGTACTTACTTCTGCTTACGCAAAAGACATCAGTTGAGTAGGTGGCACTTCAATGTGGCCAAGGACACATTCGCATACACACTGCTAAAAGAATGTGGCCATATGTGGCCCAGACCACTACCAAAAGTGTTGTGAGCTATCGGATATCAATGCGTCTTCAGTGCGTCTCGAGTGCAGTCACAACTGTACTTAGAGCTGTCCTCTTGTGATCAGATCTCCCAAGATGCAGATTAATGCCAGGTGTAAACAGTGTACAGCCAAGCTGGCAGTTCTGTGAGGCTTTACTTGAGCTCACATCAGAATGCTAACATGCTCACAATGATAATGCTAGCATGTTGATTTAGCAGCAGTTTGGCAGGTATAATGTTTACCATGTTCACTGTGTTAGTTTACCATAGCAATTAAGAGTGCTATGTTCTTAAATAAATGTTCTTAATTTAGTGCTAATCAACAATCAACATTTCTTAATTAGTATTAAACACTATAGCTGAGGCTGATGGTAATGGCATCGGTTTAGCAGTTCTTTTATTCATAAAGGGACCTATTTACTCTTAATATTTTAAATATACTTACATATAGGGGTTCCTTCTGAAATTAAAAAGAGATGTTTAAATATATCTAGCTAATTCCACAGGAGCAGTTTAATTGCTTAGCGTATTCAGTTACACTGGGAAGGAGAATACCCTTAGATCAATTTCTCCCATTCAAGGACACTAATAACTAGCTTCTTGGTAGGCACAGTTATTATGGCTGCCAGTGTTAGTAGGTGCTGTTGGTTTTATATAAACGTCTCTAGAATTCAAACACAGAGAGCCTATTACTGACTTAATAATTCAAAAGTGGATTGAGTGTCAAGTAGGAAAAACTGATTATTGTAGTCACAATTAATTCAAGATAGGCTAATGGAAGAAATAATTAATCTTCATTAATTCTGATCATATAATTCTAGACCTGGGCTTCCGAAATAGTTCAAATGGGATAAAAGTTACTAAGTAATGAAATGAAAAAGGGTTAGTTACAACCAACAAAAAATCAAGTCTTACTGAGAAATGGATCCATTTGGTTAAACCTAAATTTAGCATGGGTGATGCCTTTAAGCAAAATGGTCAAAATGATTAGTTAAAACTTAATTTAGGCACACATAGAACCTTTGACCTTTGCGTTTTAGCAAGCAGAGTCACAGCTGGACTAAGCAAAATGAATTCAAATAGCAACTAGGCTAATGTAGCATTAAGCATGCTACTTTCATCTCAAAAGCAGAACTATAATAATAGTAATAATAATCCAAAGCATATGTGTTAAAGTAATGTGACATAGACATCTTGAGACAGATGTATAGACTGTACGTTAATGTAACATGTGGTGTCTATGGGGGGTGTTTAGAGTGTTGAGGAGGTCCCGGTCCTTGTTGTTGAAGCCAGCTGCTCTAAGGAAGAAACTGTTCTTGTGGCGTGAGGTTTTGATCCTGTTAGACAAGGTGTGTTTCAAAAATGTTTGTTGTGTTGTTGTTGTTGCTTGGGGTGCGAGGGGTTGGTCACAATATTTCCTGCTTGCCTCAGGGTCCTGGAGGGCTACAGGTCCTGGAGGGATGGCAGATTGCAGCCAATCACCTTCTCTGCAGAGAAAATGATATGCTGCAGTCTGTCCTTGTCATTGGCAGTGGCAGCAGTGTACCAGATGGTGATGGAGGAGGTGGGGATGGACTCAATGATGGCGGTGTAGTAGTGCATTATTGTCTTTGGCAGGTTGAACTTCTTCAGCTGCTGCCGGAAGTAAATCCTCTGCTGGCCTTTCTAGGTGAGGACTGGGTGACGGTGCCCAGGAAGATCACCAGATGGTCAATCTCCCACCAGTAGGCGGATTCATCTGAAAACTTCAGAAACTTGATGGACAGCTGGAGGTGCAGCTGTTTGTGTACAGGGAAAAAAGTAGAGGGGAAAGGATGCAGCCTTGATGCCAATTTCCAGGTTATCACCAGCGAGTGTATGAAGCATAAGATACACAACTACCTTTAGCTTAGGCTAGTTCAGTTCAACACCAATGTTTAACACAGCATTGAATGAGGCGGATTTATGGCATTGCATGGCGTATTTTATCCCTCTGGTTTGGTACAGCACTTTTAGTTAGCAGAGAGGTTGGGTATTCGCTGCCAGGCTCAGAGCTTCATGAGACCAGGGGAACCAGTGCTAGGCCTGTTTCTAACAATAGATCAATGCAGGGAAAATTGCCTACAAGAGTCCTAATCACCCATGATAGTGGTGGGGTGGGGAGCTGGCAATGTCTGGCTGTCCCCAAGAGTATGGAAGCACATGATGATAGCGTAGTGTAAACCTTAGTGTTCAGTCTAAAGTTATGTGACAGAGTTTGTACAGTTTGTTACAAAAGATGAAACAGAGTGATGGCACTCCACTTTGTGGTATCAGAACATAATAAGTATTTATTGAACTTTAGCATTAAATTAACCTCAGGGCACCACGCATACAAAGAGAAAAAGGTGTGATAACATGCATGGCTTGTGATACAAATGAACATCTTGTGCGTCTGTGACATAACAAAGTCTGATCAGGCCCAGATCTCAATCCAGTGCTCTTCACCACCATCATCAAAACACCAATTGAGCAAAGATACTTCAAAGAATGCTGTTTATCCCTTGAGTAGAGTTGACAGAGAGTTTGACAAGAGCAGTGAAGCTGGTCTGTAGGCTCGTAGTACAACAACACATCATCTGTACATCATATTGCTCACAGTATTATGACACGAAGTTTTTGCGCTATGTCAACACTTACCTTGTCTCTTTTTTCTTCAGACATGTTCAGACCTGTATGGGTCATCATCTGAAAGTCAAACTCAACCAATTTTGATCCATTCATCAGATTTCCTTGGACTTTTCAGCTAAATTATTTAATCAAGTAGTTGCATTAGTAGTGTATTATTTCACAGCATATTTATGACCAGAGCAGGTTAAAGGTTACTCCATATTTATTATTGGAGGCTAGTTGTTAGATTGTGTGTTTGCGTGTGTAAGAGAGTGCATGTAGTTTAAATGGCTGCAGGGCTTTAATTTTTAGCGCGTCACCCAGTATGCATCACAGGGCCTTAGATCATCCATATTCATTTCCTTATGACAGCAGCAGTCAGCGTTGTGTAACGCTTAGCACTTAACAAACGCTGCACTCTCAACACTTAAACATATGTCAGCGTACCACCAAGATGTTTTCATCAAGGACGAGGGGATTTGTGTATGTCCTCAGACATACAAACATGCCATAAACACAGGGCAATGGGGAAGGGCAAACACACACACACACACACACACACACACACACAACCTCTGGGCACAAACAGTGAAACATGTCTGTCTATACAGGGCATCAGGAGGAACAGGAGAGTAGGGAGGGAGTGGGCAGGAGTGAAAGGAGAAGAAAAAGAGATGTGAGAAAAATGAGATGAGCAGAGGATAGAGGATCAAAGGAAAGGAATGGAGAGAGAAAGAGGGGGGCAAAGAGAGGTGGAGGGGAGAAAAGGGAGGGAGAGAAAAGAGAAGGAAACAAGGATATAGGGGAGGAAACAGGAGGAGAGGAGAAGAGAAGAAAAGAAGAGAAGCAAGACGATAAAAAAAGAGAGGGAAGGAGAAAACAGGGCAAAAGAGGAGAGGAGAGAATTAAATGAGAGGAGGAGAGGAGAAAACTGAGGAGAGGAAGAAACAGGAGAGGAGAGGGAAGGAGAGGATAGAAGGAAACAGGAGAGAAGAGGAGAGGAGTAGGCGGTGTGCCAGGGCACAGAGAGTCAGTCAGAGCAGAGGGCTTGGACAGGATGCCATGTTGGCCGATGGCTGCTGATCTCCTCTCCCCTCGCCCACCAGACAGCCTTTGACACCAATGAAACGTGGCTTCTCTGTCCCTAATGACCACATGGCTGAAGGTGGTGGTGGTGGAGGAGAGAGGGAGCTGGTGGGGGTGAAGTCTGATGAGGCCGGAGAGGAAGGATCAGTGAGACAGAGAGGAAGCGGATGGGAAGGGGTTACTTCATTATGCATCAAATTAGGAAAATTCATAATTTATCATTACACCCAGCCTGAAATGCCACCCAACTGAGCCTCACCCCCTCGAAAAACATCACACCGAGCGGGGAGAGGAGAGGAAAAAAAGAGAAAGTAAAAAAAAAACTGTCAGAGCCCTAGCAGCAGCCGATGGGCAAAATTAATATGCAAATATATTCAAGAAATTAAAAAGCTGAATTACACAGGCAAATGAGGTAGCTACACTTGAATTGTTAGGATTATGAATAATTACTGTGAATTTCCTGCTCCTAATATAACTTGTTTTTTGATAAACAAAGACTTAATTATCGAGTTGCGCTGGAGAATTTCCGCGGCACTCATTAATCTTGCAGAAAAAACAAGTCCCCGGTGGCCGCCGGTAATGAAGAGAGCGTGCCCTGAATCGGCGCGAGGATCAGAGCCACGGGGCGCCGGGCAAGCCACCACCAGACGCCGCCCTGCCACTGTCCCTCGCTATACCCAGGAGGGTCATAACTTCTTCCGCTAACTATCAAAGGGACTTATTTATGCTGGCAACCCAGCCATAAGTCCAATTTTATGAGGCCTGGGGCTGGGGAGGGAGGGGAGGTGGGTGATGCAGAGAGGGTGAGGGAAGCATGGGATAGGATATCTGTTGATGCGCTTTGGAAATGTCACTTTTGTTGCTACAGCCTCTCCGCTCCCTCCCTCCCTCCTTCTCTCTTTCTCTCACTGTTTGCTCTCCTCTGATACAGACATGGAGCCTAAGGTGTTTTGGCAGAGTTCTGCCCTCTACAGGGGGCAGGAGGGCACTCAGGGGCAGTCCAGTGCTGTGTGTGTGTGTGTGTGTGTGTGTGCTCCTTTTAAAGACAGTGTGAGGCATAGACCTTCAAAGTAAGTGCATGTTGGCTGGTATTTAGTTCTTAAAGTGGCCAGTTCTCAGAGTTTTATCTAAGCCGGGCTGAAGCAAGTGGTGGTGGGTGAAGTCCTGAAAATGCAACATATGTTATAAGCTCATCATATGTTTTGTATGTAACATCTTAATGTGGAAACTGTAGCTGTGAAACAGATATAGTGAAGTTAAAGAGTAAATCTGAATCTGAAACTTAAGAAGTGAATCAATGTGTAGGAAAATGATATAGAAACTACATTTATATATACATCAATAACACTCTTATTTATTATAACACTATACTAATAACACTTTTACTTTTCATACTTTAAAGCTGCATTCATTATTTTGTTTGTTGTTATTCTATTTTATTTTATGTAGCAATATTAGCGCTTGGAGCCGTCACCTGAAGAGTTTATAGTCACTTCTTGTTGTGCTTTGCTTTGGTCTCCAGGGCGAAGAGGAGCTCAGTTCGCAGGCTTGAAAACTAAAACTAGCTAAAAGAGGCAAAAATGCTCCACAGCTCCTGGGAACGGCAGAACTGGGGATCACTTTCAGTGGGTGAGCAGCCACCATCACATTACACAGTCACTGATCCATGGTTAACATACAGTACCAGTCAAAAGTTTCAAGTGAATGGGAAAGTGTGTCCAAACTTTTGACTGGTATTGTACATTTAAAAAAATGATTATTGCAGCTTTGATTAGCTGAAAACACACATGTACTGACTCAAGCACAGTTTTATTGCAGGACTTGTTTTTTCTTTAAGGATCTGAAGACTTATTACAGCACTGCCTGATGAGACTGCCTGATTAAGGAGTACGACTGCAGTGGTATCGCTCAGGTCAAGTCTTTAACTTATTCTACACCAAAGTATAATGCTACAAGTGTAGCTAGCGTTGATGGATTACTCAGCTACATACTAACAAGAGAACACAATTAGTGAATATGGTTTCAGCTATCTGCACCATTCATAAATAAAATGAATAATTAAATACTATCATATGGACAGATTAGTAATTCATATGTTAAGTAACACATATGTTCCTTGTTGACATAGTAATTATAGTCTCTATCTGTAGATATGTTTTATTATTAAATGCAACATGAAATTAAGAACAAACTCACTTTTAAATACTATTAATTACTGCAATTTGTGCCCCTCAAACAATCCACTTGTATTGTGAAGTGTTTCAACTGAATGGCTTTGTCAAAGATACGAATACTAGATTTTTGTGTTTGTGATGTTGAAAAGTGACACAGTTGGTGGTTATATTTGGTGTCATTTGATGGAAAGAAGTGAGAGGAGAAGAGATAAAGCTTCAGGGATCTGAGGTACAGATGGCAGCAACTCGGCGTGGAAGAAGCAGTTATTCTTCAGGGAAATCAGTCGTCCCTCCAACTTTTTTATCCACGGCCCTCCAACACACAGACAGACACACAGACAGACAGACAGACAGCAGCATCACATTCAATCATTCAAAAGAAAGAATTAGGACAGGAAAACTGACTGACTGAACTGAAGGAAGACTGCATCATTTAAATGACGTAATTCTAAAAGGCAATAACTGCATTTCTTACAGCTACAGCAGTTTGAATTTTGAGGACTTCATTTCCCAGAATGCCTGCGCCATGACATCAGACATTTTTAAAACAAGATCCTGCAATACTGGCTTGAAGAAGTCAATAATGCCGGCTCTGCTTTACAGTGAATTAACACACAGCGTCTCGTGTTTAACTATACTGAGCAGGTGGGTGGCAGTGTCACAGCTCCTGATAAGTCTACATGCAATTATGTGTGTATATTATGTATATGTATATTAAGTATGTTGGGAATCAGGAGGCACTTTTATCAGAATTCCTTTCATAACAAATAAAAGTTCTTATTACAGCACTTATTCCATCACGATCTACTTTATCTTTTCGAAGCAAAGATGCAGCACTGTGTCTGTTGGCTCTTTTCCTAACTCTGACCCTGAAATCAATTTTACAAGAGTTGCAAAGCTCAAATAAAAATAAAGCATTGTGAGCTGTTGACTCTGGCTCAATAAGAACCACGCAATGTAAACCATGAAGTGTCCGCACTCCACACAGCAAGTAAACCACACTTTTATTGCATCACACCACAGCAAGGGCCTGCAATGTTTAACTCATTTATAGAGTTAGGAGCAGTGCGTCTGTAGCCGATGCAGTGCATCGTGTCAATATTTCATGTTGAGAGCAATTTAATATATTACATTATCTCTCTGTGCTCTTTGAGCCAGTGCAGTCATCAGCCTCTTCTCTGATTTTCTTTAAAACACATTTGTGTGGAAAATATTTGCTCTGTAAGCTCCCGCCATGTACCCGAGCTGCCATCTCCTCCCTGCTGGCCCTGTTCAGACTATCCACACATGTCAGCCTTCCATCAATAATGGACACGGCAGCAGAGAAACACATTACATGTAACAAGAATATAGGAATGCGATTAGAAAGTCAGCTTGTAAAGGGGTACTCCAGAAATGTAGTACTGTATTTACAAAAAGTTGTGGGATTCATTCATTCATTTATTTATTTTTTTTAGCCAGTAATTTAGTAATGAAACCCTTCACTGCTCTCCGCAGTTAGAGCTCTGATGGTAAATCTGAATTTTGCACATATAACAATGTAACATGAGAATCAACAGCTGCAATCTAAAATGTTAAACTGATTCTATATGACTGTGTGCATGCCAGCCAGCTGACATGACAGCAGAAACAAGCCACTACACTGCCTAACACAGGAACGTGAATATCACAGCGTTTGTTTCCATGCTCAGGGCTAAAGAGTATTTTACTGCGGCGCTGCAGGGTCAACAACAACATATCATTATCTTTGTTAGGAATTACCATTGCCAGAATATGAAGAGGAGAGAGCCTGACAACCTTCATATTAAAACGTGATGGGAGTGACATTCAACGATGAGTGACAATAACTTTTTTAGGTCAACTCCACACACACACACACACACACGCTCATCATTAATTAGACAACACCCTGCCATCGGCTCAAGATGTCTGTTTGAAAAACAAAAGAAAGTATGGAAGCAAGGAAGGAAGACTATCTGTCTCCTGATGAGGCCTGTACCTATGAGCTGACAGGCCTGCTTTGATGCCACCATCCCTCTCTCTTTCTCTTGTTCCACTTTTGCTGATATGTCTGGAGGGAGAGAGATAGAGGAAGGCCTTTGTCAACATAAAATGGAGGCGTTAAGTGAGCAGAGTCATGCCACATATTGTGATTGAAAATATCATAAGGAAAGACCCCCTCCCTTCCACACATATCAGAAAGAAAGGCTTTATTATTATTTCATTGTTTTACTGTTACAGGGGAATAAAATATCTGCTGTATGACGAGCTGCCCGAGATAGACGGGGGTAGTGTGTTGGTTCATCAAAAGGTGGTGAACATAGTGGAACATTTAACAGCAAGAGTCAGATATATTTCTCAGACCTTGGAGACCAGAACAGGGCTAAAGAAAAAGAGTGAATATTGGATGTACATCAGGTATCCACAAACAAAGCTGTTTCTCTGTGTCTTTTTGAAGTTCCTCATATCAACTCTACTTGAGTGGATAACATCAGATGATTTAAACTCTGTGCTGATCTGGCTGCTAAATGGACTAGCTTGCCGTTTGCAAATGTCTTTATCAGCTAACATTATTGTCGCCACCCGATCCGTACCGGAAACCTGATTTGTTCTGCACGTGTGAAAATGTAGTTACTTCCAGTAACTGCTTTTTTCCTTAAATGCAGAAATGAAAAGCTTCAAGTCAAAAAGGCCAAGAATTGTTTTAAGTTTATCTTTACAAAAACAAGCTAAATGTGTATTTATTTAATAAGAAATGTAATCTCCTATTTCATAACTGGTAAAACCAAAGATAACAGTATTGACTGATTGATTAGATTATTTAGATTTTATTGATTAGAATTTTTTTTTTTTTTAGATTTATTGAATAAGAAATATTTTTATAAATAATCAGTTATATATTATCTTTGGTTTTAACAGTTAACATTATCTCTGGGAAAATTCTGTGGACTAATTAGTTGGCTAGCTTACCAAATTACTTCACCAGATGACGTGATACATGATTTAAATGATTCAATGTATTTATTTTATTCAATTAAATGATGTATGATGGCAAACAATAAATGATGTAATAGTACAAAGCAAAGCTGAACAACTAACAATTGCTTTCTTTTAGCCAAGAGCGATGCAAGGCAGGGACAGCCAGCTAAGTGTATCTTAAACTAAGCTGAGGTTAGCCAGCTAGCCGTAATTTTGCTTCGTAATGTAATTCGTAAACGGCAAGCTAGTTAGCATCATGGAAGCAATGTCCCCAAAACAATATACATAGGAACATAACAGAGAGTTACCTTATTGTAAATGTTAAGTCTCATGTCTCGGATAACTGTTTTGGGCAATTCCCACTATGCTCGCTCGTGCTTACTGAGAGCAAGCAACATTATGCTGACAGCAGTTCACTTAACGGCCAACAGCTCCACAAAAAACCTTAAACATCATTATGAACATGTTTTCATGACAACCACTACCATCTTTACATTTACTTCACCACAGCTGCTAACAATGACAAAAACATATTTTGGACCTCAACTTTTATCCATCTTACAGTGAGTTTTTCTTTACAATGAGCATTGTTAATTAATTATGTAGTCCATAAAATGTCCCAGAGCACAAATGATCTCTTCAAAGTGTATGTTTTGTCCAACCAACAGTCGAAAACCCAAATATATTGAATTTACAATTATATAAAACTGAAAAAAGTAGCCAATTCTAACGCTTGAAGCAGAGACTAATCAATTATCTAATTAATGAATTGACAAAAAAGTTCTATCCCTGGTTAAGCTGAACATTTTGGTCAAGGTCTCCTTGACTGGTCCAAATAGAGTGACAAAGCGCGTTTGTTTGGATATGTCATCTGAAATCAGGGATGTGTTTGTGTGTGTGTCTGTGTGTTATCCCCCCCTCTCCCTGATGAGGAGCTTGTTGCCATGCTAACTAATCATGGTGGTCACTGCAGACTGATCTCCCTGCTGCCCCGCCGCGGCCCATCGCACCCTTGTCAGTTTAATGATTGTAAAGTGGCCACAGGAGGTGGCGAGGCTCAGCCAGTGCTACGCCAGCCAGCAGCATTTACCGGCTACTCAGGGGCAATGGAAATGCTTGTCTTTACCCCAGGAGCCAGGACACCCCCCTCTCCCCTATGCCCCCCCCCCCCTCTCTCTTTGGGGCCTTCATTAAAGACTAGATGCAGAGGAATGATTTCCAAGGACACTTCGGACACACAAATGTGCAGCACAGCCACATATACACACACACAAAATGAACAATGTGTGCAGAGCAGGCTCGGAGCGTGCACACACACAATTCTATTATGAGCAACAATGCAAATGTACAGTCGGAACATGGACATGCCCCCCCACCAGGATGGACACACACAGGATGTAATTAAGCAGAGCAGTAATAACAGCAGCATGTTCTGCCGCCAACAAGATTGCATCAGCAAGAGTGGTGTTGAAAGGATAAAGCAGGGTTGCATCACAACAGCAGTGATGGGGGGACCAGGCCTCTTACCTGCAAGCACCAACATGAATATGCACTGTAAGCGTTCTCGAACATGACGAAACAACACCCAATCAGCTGGAAAGTAGAGCAGTAGTGTTGATGAGAATGAGGCTGTGTATCATGGCACAATGTTTGGTCACTTTAATGGGACACTTCTCTAATATCACATGGCAAACTCTGGAGGAGCTTTGTCAAGATATTAAATCTAGATATTGTCTAGATATTAATTACTTGAGTATCTTAGCTCGGGTTTGGTTTCAAAAGGGAATAAAAAAAACTATCTGTCATGAAAAATAGTAAAAACAAACTTTGTAAAAATAAGCGAAAATAAAAATAAAATAAAACCAAAAAGCTGGACAGTTTCTTGTTATTAATTCTTAATGCTATTTTTTTCTGTCTCGACGACAAACTATGGATTTACATTTCAAAACAATGTTCATATCCACTTTTATTCGTTGCCATAACCAGTAAAACACTTCCCATCATGGCCCAAAATGCAGCCAATCAGAGTTGAGAATGTTATTAAAACTGGTTTGAGAAAGTGTTGAAATAAGCAGGAGGATCATCAGCATCAGTGTGTAAGTAACTCACTGTGATAGTTTTCATTTTGAAAAACAAGTTGAGACTTCTAAAGTCTTCCAGTGTGTCCCCAGCATGACAGTCAGACAGAGTCAGATCGATACAGAGCCATGACACTCCTAGTCTCTTGTTCCCCATCGGCAAACATGCCTCCATAAAGAGAGGCCTGCAGCAACGCCTGGAGGAAGTGCTGGCTAAGATGCACGCTGGCTGTCTGACCAGGACCCATGGACCAGCAGCATAACGTGCCTTTAATTGGGGACTGGGAGGCATAGTGCGAGGCCAGGTTTCACAACACATGTTCCAGGGTTACTGCTTAATGTGTAATAAATGGGATTTATGGCACGTTGCTCAAACATGTCCCCCTGGTAGTTAGAGAGGGAGTGATATAGGGTGACGCACAGATGTGGGCATGTCTTGTTTAGCAGAGATTCAAAGTAGGGCCAAACTACATTTACTGCTTTTTGTTGTGGCTTTCTTCTTCGACATTTGGTATTTTACAGTTGGCAGAGAAAGAGAGATGTCCTGGGACACAGGTGACCGACATGCTGTTAACTAGCATCCATCCAAGTCAAGATAGTGTGTAGTGTAGTGTAGTGTAATGATGGCTCAGCTGTCTGATGAAAACATTCCAGAGAGACACCCTTGTAATCAAGCTACTGGAAACAGTAATGTTCATTACAACCCACAACTGGACGTTTCGGATAGATACAGACCTTGATGCTTCCTTGTCCAATTAAATGGAATCACCCAATACAAATGGCCTCTTCTGCTGTGGAGTGTGAGGGAACTCAGCAAATGTCAAAGCAATCAGCACTTTTCACATTATGAAAGATGTTGTGTGCAAAGTGTGATAAGTGTGATAAAATGCATCATGAATCATGTCCTCATTTCCATTTTGTTTAATATAGAATTCCGCTTTATCACAACTTGGGTCTTATTGACTTCATTTTGGCCATCCTTCTAGTAATTAGATAGCACTCAGCAGGTTAATTGCTAAGATCAGGGAACACTGCCACATTGAAGCACAATCAATGCTGACCTATTGCCTTTTAACTTCTTGGTGATATGCAAATGCTAGAGTGCCTGCATTTTCCTGGTAGGGATTATGGCTTATAAGCCATTGTTATTAACATTATGAATTAATGAAATAGTTAATAAAAATAGTTTTTAAATTAGTTTTTCTATAATGTGGTGAAAACAGACTGAACTGGAACTATCAAATTCAAGGTATGTTTCTTAACATTAACTTCAGTTCATTCTTGGTCTTTGGAAAACTTATGTGTAACATCACAATCTCAGCTCACAGGTCAACTTACTAGCTTTTAGAGCTTTAAACTGCACCTCATCTCATGGTCACTAGACACTGGCCCTGGTGTCATCATGTGACCCAATATCAATTAAATTCAAAAAACTTTATTTGTCCCCGGCTGGCAATTAAAGACGGCTTCATGGGGCAGTTCCAGTATGGAACTTGGGCCAGGTGTTCTCTGGTCTCAGATGTGTGATGTTTCTCATGTCCACCGTCCACAGACAGCTTCTTATCCATGAGATATGTTTGAAAGCTCCAAAAGTGAACCTTTGATCGCTATGTAAGATATAAACTGAATACAACATCATTAGAGTCCTAGAGTTGATGTTCATGTGTGCGCAGGTCAAGTATTCAGATGCTTGAAGTAAAAGTCCTGCATTCAAATCTTTTAAATTGATTTACTTAAGTAAAAGTACAAAAGATTAGATAATAACAAAAGATATTAAGTATTCATTATGCAGAGCACACACAGTGTCAGTTTCATACATTTTAGATCAATAGGTAGATAGATATACTTTATTAATCCCCAAGGGGACATTTCAGTGTTGCAGTAGTTAAAAGGAACAATAAATTCAACATAAGAAAAAATACAATTAACAACTAATATATCTGTTGTCCATTACCACTCAGAGGATTAGTCTCCTCACCCGGCTCAGAGGGGAGTCATTATAAACAGATATCATGGTGGGCATGAATGTGGAGGTCGTTCTCACAGCGGAGTTGCAGGAACCTCCCACTGAAAGTGCTTTGCTGTCTGACCAGAACGTATGACGTCACACGCCACATCGGCATCAGAGATTGCAGACAGAGCGTCTTTGTCGGCCTGCACAGTCTGCACAGTCTAAAGCCGTGGACGGTGGACCAGCCATGTTTCACTGCACTCCCTATAGTCCCGCTGTGTCCTACGCCCCACATTCATCCATTCACCATTGACCATTACAATAGAGGGAATAAATGGTTTAAATGTACTCCTCCTTTCTCTCCGTCAAGGCATCTCCATCATCTCTATCATCTCCTCTTCAACTTGATTTGTTACTAATGATGCATTCATGTACACGCAGCATTTTAACGTTGTAGCTGTTCCAGGTAGCAACATTCTAACTGGCTCTTGCAAATTTTGATTAAAGCTCCTGCACATCCACAGCCAACCCACACAGGGTTTATCACTTCATGTTGCCACTTCAGGACAGTGTGAGCCTGAACAACCTGTGTCTGGTTCTCCCTCCCCCTTCTGCTGGTGCTGTTGTACCTGTTAGAGCAGGATACCTTACCCCGTATGCATTCTTATTAGTACATAGAGCTTGGTGACGTGAAACCCAGCTTAGCTCCGCCCACCTGACACCTGACTAGAGGTCTGATCATCCAGAGTGATGGAAAACACCTGTGTGGGTGTGCACACACTTTAATCTGCAATTTAACTAGTAGCTACAGCTGCCAAATGAATCTACACTAAAAAGTATAAAGTTGCGTAACACGGACATACTCAAAATTGTACTTCAGTACAGTACTTAGTAGTCAGTAAATACACTTAGTTACATTCATTTTATAGCTCTGATCACTGTACTCTGTGTGTGTGTGTGTGTGTGTGTGTGTGTGTGTGTGTGTGTGTTTTAACCTGTAGGTATGTCCCAGATGACTGTTGGCATGTCAGAGTGAATGGAGTCCTACAGTTAACCCTCTGACACATAGTCAGTTAACACTCTGATACAAAGGCACCAAGAGCATTTGTACCAAATTCATAACCCGCTATTAAAAGTTCACAAGGGAACAAACACTTTCAGCCATGAACCTGTCGTGTGAAGGGGCTTTGCCTGTTTACTTGTCAGTCTTTTGTTCAGTTCCACAGCAGAGTGGTTCTGCTGTCCCCATGGATCCCCCCTTTAAGACATGGAACGCTCCTGGAACTACTCGTCGTTTTAAATATTAATATTTCCTCCATTTTCTTTCCAATTTTTTCAGCAGGTTCTCGTCAGGTTGTGGGAGTGAAAACAATTAAAAGATGTGTGAAGCGTGTTGCTGAGAGTGTCATCGAGTAGTTTAAAGGTCATTTTACAGCCTGCTCTCTCATTACCTGTAAAAAGGGCAACTGTATTCCATATCAGCATGTACTTTTATTTTATTATTATTACACATATAAATGTAGTTAAACAAGTGAAACTGTTTGTTTTTTGCATTAGAACATTACACCATAATCACCAGAGTAAGATCACTCATCAGGAGAGCAGAGATGATGGACACGGAGTTTTGATTTCTTGTAATATGGATATAATTTTTAGGAAAATGGTAAAATAAACATATTTTTCAAAGGAAACCTGGAGATTCTCTGATGTTAAGCTCTATGTGTTTCTTATATTAAGTCTTAATAAAGGAAATTCAACACTTTTCAACACACTCTTTAACAGCTTGTACCAGTTCTGGTTCTTCACAGTGGGATTGTCATCTCCCACTTCCTGTGTCTGCCCCCTCCTCCTCACTGACAACATGTTGTGCTCTGTGCAGGGGGTCCTCAGCTCTGGTCTGGTGTGTTGTAAGACGAGGTTAGATGCTGGTTTGTGTGAGTATTTCTGTCAACAGGGACAGACACTTTTAAGTCCATCCCAGGTACATTCTGTGTGTGTGTCCTTTTTCAGTTTCCACAAACACACATAGCCAACACACCCTGAGGATAAAGACTGATGTCATATGTGTATATGCCCTGAATGTGTGTGTGAGTGTGTGTGTGTGAGAGTGGGTGTGAGAGTGTGTGTGTGTGTGTGTGTGTGTGTTTGTGTGTGAAAGAGTGAGTGTGTGTGTGTGAGTGAATGTGTGTGTGTGTGTGTGTGTGTGTGTGTGTGTGTGTGTGTGTGTGTGTGTGT
>JAVQJD010066884.1:0-42094 GCA_036023655.1 Nannoperca australis | reverse complement strand
CCCCCCCCCCCCCCCCCCCCCCCCCCCCCCCCCCCCCCCCCGCCCAGGAATGTGGGGTTCAGACATAAATTAGCTCAGAATATGAGTCTCCTGTCATCTCCAATATGTAAGTAGGACCTAGTGACTCATAATTAATGGAACACAGATTATAGGAATCCATCCATTTACTGTCTGCTTAAATCATCCTATTAGAGATTTGAATGGAAGACTACAGGGGGGGGGGGCTCGGTCAGAAGTCATTTTTCTCTGTGGTTTGAGAGCGATGTGCTTACGAGTCCTACTGTGGCACACTTGCTTGAAGCAACAAATGAGGCACTTTACAAACATTTTGGCGTCTTGGTGATTCATTATATCAAACCGTTTTCTGTGGCGTTCTGTGTGACGGGTGCCCGAGCTGATCTCCCATCTTCTTTGGTTCATTGCAGCAATAAGAACAGCGTATTGTCCTTGTGGATGAATAGGGGCTGTTAGGAGAAGAAAAGGGCAGTGTTAAGTCAAACACCAGAGATATTCCCAGAATGTGCTCTGTCTTCCCCACATGCGCACATTGTTCCATTTGTCCATCAACACACCCAGTGAGCACAGATTCAGACTGAAGACAAACACTAAAGAAAAATCTCCTATAGAGAGAGACACTCTTTGAACCTCTGTGTGAACACAGAACTGAAACGTTGTGACCAAGCATCCTTGATCAATCACAGGTTTATTCAGATGTTTCCCCAGACAGATTATAAAATGGACCAGATCAACATCCAATCATGTGTCTGGGGTCAGAAAAGGCCCAGCAGGTCTGGATCTTGATTAAACACCCCTCTGTCCAACAGTTTCCAGCAGTAACACTGATTTGAGTTGTGGAGAACTCTCCTGCCTGGCCACATTCACAGCAGGAGCAGCATGTGATGGTGGGTGTAATTGTTCACCAGACTGTGCTGCGCTCTGCTGATGTGGCCAAGCAACCGTAGTGGAAACTATTGGATCAGCTGCAGGTTTACTGTGTATTTTTGCTCAAAAAGGAGACGATGATCAGGATTATACAGAGGTGAGAAGGTTGACTGTTATTGTAAGAAGAGTGTGGTGCTGAAAGGACAGCTCTACAGAACCAGAAACATCTGAGCATGACATTAGGGACACATGGACCTGCCTTTGCCAATCTCTCCTGCCTCCATACTCCATAATTACCCCACATTGACCTTAATGTTAAAAGCTACATTTATGTGTCATGACAACTTTGTAGCCAGTTCTGTAATGTAAATTCATGTAAAGGGGTGATTCTATTTGTTGAATGCAGCTTGAGATTCATTACTTAAAATTGTAGTAAAATTGTCTCAATATAGTGGTGTTTCTCACAGTTTACACTCGTCATTGTTACCTTTAACTATAACACAAGCCGCTCTTAATATATATGTTTCTTATTGTAGACAAATCCCATAAAAAGACCAAAACCAACAATTTGTTAGTCTGCCTCGCAACACTACCTGTTCACTTAAAAACAAAAACTGGTTAAGGAAAATTCAGTTTTTGCGAAATAAAGTGAGTTAATACAATCAAGGACGGCTGAGTTTGTACTTTGAGTTTGAGTTGTCAAACATGAGCTTCATTTTAAAGTTTGGTAGTGAGTGGGCAAACAGATATTGACCTCACAATGGGACCTTATAGTGCCTACACACACACACACACACACACACAGACCAGCAAGCACACACTCATTAAAAGCTTGTGGCTGGCACTGCCAACCTTAGCACTGGAAAGAGAGGGCCTACTGGGTGAGCTAGCCTAACCCCACCTCCCTCCCTCCCTCCCTCCCTCCCCCCTCCTTTTAGCCTCTCCTTCACCCCAAAGGCACCCGAACACCCTTCTGGTTTATCACAGAGTGAAACTGGTCAGAGTGGTGTCCTTTAGCATCGGCCTAAACCTTCGTACGCCCTCAGAAGAAAAGAGGAATGCCCACAGAGGATGAAAGAAACAAAAATCTAATGTGTTTCTGTTGAGGACTATTCAGAAACTCCATCAAAAGGAGCTCTGGAGTCATAAATCAGACTTCAAAGATTGTTCCATCTTCCTCCCCCCATCAGAAGTCCCTTTAGATGAGCTTCTGAAATGCTACTTCACTGCTGCACCATGAATGATGGTGTGTGTATTTCTGTCACAATGACAGATTATAGCTTTAGGTTCGTGTGCAGGCTGTTGCTCAACAGCTGTGTTTGAAGTGACACACACAGTCACCTTCTGTTGTATTCTACTTTACCCTGAAATTTTTTTTTTGATCTTGGAAACAGAAGTTGGCCAAAAAAAATGTAATACAAGGTTCACTAACAACATTTATATTTCAATACCTGTTTGTCAAACTTATCTTAACTCAAGGTTAAGTAAAACTTGAGCTGTAAAGATGCAGAGGTGAGATGCATTTGAAAACGCTATGAGTTAATGAGTAGGTTGAAACCTAGTATCTGGCTAGACCTTGTATGGTCAGTGTGTTGAATTGTGGCCAGATTGTTACATGGATATGCAGTAGTAGTGTCTATAATCTGAATTCAGACCAGCAGAATATTCCATTCTTTGTGTGCAACAGATTAGGGATGAGCGCCAGTCAATATGTACAGCCGCTGTAAAAGTCCCCTGAGGACGTAACTGAGGACTGCCCACATCTGAAATGACCTGTGGGGAAACTCCAAACTTTGTAGCCAAAAGTCTCACTGAAGACAGTGAGATGTGGTTGAAAGCTCAGGAAAAAAGCAAAACAATTATCAAGCTAGTTGTACATGAAAGTTAATTCTTGACTTTGGAATCAGTAGTTTGACAAAACAATCTTAACTTAAGGTCATTTTACTAACGTTATTCTGGAGCTTGGAAAGCTATGAGATGCTATTCTCTCCCAGTTGAGTGTGGAATATTATTTCTGCACCAAAAACATGTATCTCGAGGATTCACTAGCTTTCCTCCAGAGCTTTGAAGACCATGAGACCGTGCACTTGAAAGCTCCAACAAAAACTAGTTGGACACTGAGTCGAGTGGACACTGAGCTTTTAGGAGCAAACTAAAAAAGCCTTTTCAGTTGTGTTTGAGGCTTTGCTGTAATTTGATTCTTGTCTTTCTCCTGTGGTGTGTAAAACACTGACTCACACTTCATGCCTCTGACCTTGGTTGTTAAACTCGTATAAAAAGCTCTGTTATGATTATTTTAATTACCATATTTGTCAGATATCAGAATCAAGATATTGGACTGTGTTCTTCTGCTGCTGCAAATTTAACAGTCCCAGCCTGTGTTGTAAATAAGAAACTACATCAGTATTTCAACAGTTTCATTAAGCACTTAGCATTGCTTTGTGTCAACACATTTGTGAGCGGCTGTGTTTGGGGCAGTAATGGTGACAACCCCATGAAAACAATCTTGCTTTGTGACAAACCACACTAATCCCACTGAGTGACACATGTTAAGAGGGCCCTCCTACAGCTGCTCTGTGAGAGAGAGAGTTTCATCTGTGTCTGTTCCACCTACAGTAATTGTGTGTATGCAGATATTGTGCATTTGCACGTATGTGTGTGTGTAAATATGTTCCTCCCACTAAGTTATGTGTCTGCTGAGGCCTGTGTGGGCAGTACATTAGACGTTTGAGAAGGCAAAACCACACTGGATTTATCTGGAGAAGATTCGAAGGATCATTTTAAGGTCCCAGAGCTTGGCCAAGAAATTCACCTCTGGAAATTAAAAGCTGGAAATACTCTGCTGGAAAATAGGACAGTGGTGGGTGGACTCTCCCAAATGAGCTTTCTGTCGTAAATGCATGCGGTGTCCCATCAATCCTGCATGGCGTGTGGAGCTTCATTCTTTTATAATTATCACTTTAATGTCCAGAAATGTTTGTGTTTTATTCCAAGTGATGGACTAAAAGATTTGTTTTCTCATCTCCTCCCTCTTCTTTCATTCACATCCTCTATTGTATCACTATCATTCACCATTCTGTGCTCCCCTCTGAAACCCTTGCCTCCTCCTTCTCTGTTCTTCATCTAGTTCACATCCAGACATGTCGGGCCCTTATGGTAGTGTCAGTACTGCTGGGCTTTATCGGCATCATCGTCAGCGTGGTGGGCATGAAGTGCACAAAGGTGGGAGATAACAACCCAGCCACCAAAACCCGCATTGCTGTGACTGGAGGAGCTCTCTTCCTGCTTGCAGGTGTGATCACTGCTATGTGCTGTTTCTTTAGTTTGCAAACGAAAGATATACTGCAGTATCTTCTGCAACCAGTGCTTTTAGCAAGACTGGAATGGCATTTTTCTAGCTGAATCTCTCACCGGGTATCTTCTGGTTAATTAGAGTCCCTGCTGTAAACAGGAAGTGGTCATTTTAGAGGCATTAGCCACTGGCCTCAGACATAAACCACAAGCCCAGGGGAGGAAATGAACTAAATAAGGATTCCCCAGTTCATTTGTGTGTTGCTGTAGCTACAGCACAGTTAATGTTTGCAGGCTTAATACATCCAGAGAACTATTACACTCTTAATAATCTCCCTCCACAGGTCTATGTACACTGGTGTCTGTTTCCTGGTATGCCACTCAGGTGTCCTATCAGTTCTTCAACCCAAATACACCACTCAACGCCAGGTATGTAAACCATCTGCTGCCAACCTCTATTGTTGAACTACTGAATCTGCGACCCTAATAATATCAGTAGATCCACAACTGAAACTATACAGACCGAAGAATCAAAATCTGCTAGTTTACACCAATGCGACTGGACAAGACGGTGTATCCCTTCAATAGCAGCGACAGTCTGTACTTCGGATCTAACTGCCAGCGGTTTTTGTTGCTGGATATAATTTGTTTTAAAATATAATGAGGATAGTGATACAGTTGCATAATAGATGGAACGGCAAAAACTTTTTTCTAAAAAGGATGTCAAGATGACTTCGCTACGAGCTGATTGGCTGTTGATAGAGATGACATGCCTTATGTTCTAAATCCAGCCCGTGTGGATTTGACAAGCAGAATCAGGCGAAGCCATCAGCCGACTCGAGTCGAGCTGACAGTTCACACTGCTGCAACTTTTCAGGCAAAGTTCTAAAACGGTTTCATCTCATCATGAATCTTTGGTCTGAACTGACCCTAACTGTCCCTGCTGTAGTCATTTACTTTAATTCAAAGCATTATTGCCCCTCAAATACTCTCATTTGACAATATTTTTGTCACGATTTGAGCTCTACAGTGATAAGGGAATTTTCTATAATTTGGGGCATGGGAGTATGGGAGCCTTACATTCTTACTGACATTATTATTTATATTGGCTGAGAAAAATGCGTTTTTCTGCATACTGTGTGTGACTATTTTGAGAAGATATGAGCAAATGTCAGTTTCATTACAAAATCCCAAACCCATTATAATATCCATTGGAGTTTTTGTTATAGGATTAACATGACCCAATCTACTGGGTTAACCTCAACATTTCTGATGTGTCAAAAAATTGAATTGCATTTACTGTTTCAGCCTTAAGTTCAGCTTCATTTGAGTCATGTTGCATGTAACAAGACACCAAAGTGTTGATTGATGATTGTTCGAATCAATGTTGAGAAGAGGATGTGTGAAGGTAGAAAAGGAAGATGTCTCCAAAGTAACGCTGATCTGTTCTATCTATTTGAACAACAGCATTGGAATCGTTTGAAAGTCTGGTGTTTCATAACGCTCTTTTTATCTTTTTGTCTATTAGCCTAGCTCTATCTCGTATTTTTAAACCAGTTTGAAGCTTCGTTTTGCATTAAAAGAAATTGCCATCCCATGTCCTAATATTGATACTAGTGACAGTAATGGCCTGCTTAGTGTTCCAATTATAGCATTCCAATTACAACATGAGTAGCTTTAGCAGCTAACATTTGTATAGCACTTAGTGGCAAAACAGCAAAATCATATATTTATAGTATATTATATATATTTATAGTTACTTTGCATTGTAGCATGTAGTGAGGAGGGAAATAAGATCTCAAGACAGACAGTATCATCCTCTCACAGGTTCATATTGAGAATTAGTAAAGTGTCCTGTCCTCTCTACAAGCTTTTCCTCTGTCTTTCCTGCACAGGTATGAGTTCGGCTCGGCCCTGTTCGTGGGCTGGGCGGCGGCCAGTCTGACGGTTCTCGGCGGTTCCTTGCTGTGCTGCTCCTGCTCTAAAGACGACATGCGAGGGCAGCAATATTACCGCCAATCACAGCCTTCCACAGCCAGGGAGTACGTGTAAAACCCACCCCCTCCCGGCAGCCACCCAAACAGAGAGCATTGCCTTCCCCCCCTTTTTTTTCTCAAATTATACCTGCTAAGAGGAAACAGAAAAAAGACTATAATGTACTCACATGCAGTTATGTAGTACTTACATACTGGTGTTACTTACAGACACAGGTCCAATCCACATATACAATCCACATATTACACACAGACACATTACCCACACGTAGGATGTATTTTTGTGGCTATAAAAGCTACACACTTTAATAGACTTTAATAGATTACATTTCATGTCAATCAAAGTTATATAATGATAAGCATGTATTGTGAACTGAGACTTCTCATGTGCCTTAATGTCGTTCCTTGAAACTGTAGGTGCTTAAATCTGACCACAAAATGACCCCAAGATAAAAAGGAAACATATCAAAACATGTTTCTTACTACATTTAAAGTTAATCAAAAGACCAAATATAAGGTGTTTCACAGCAGATACCTAGACAGAGTGGACAGAGTGGAGCTAGAAATAGTGGTACTGCAAAACTTGCTGATTAGAGCTGCATCAGTGTTTAAACTCCATATTACTTTGTGTATTCACACTCCACTGGTGCAGTTATGTTGCGTAAAGGAAGAGCCTCAAACCACTGTACAAAACCTGGAAAGGTTACAGAGCAGCTCCTCTGCTTTTGTGGGAGAGACAGAGGTTGTCTTGTACAATTGCACCCAGGAAAACACTCAGTCAGGGCATGATGGCAGGGGACGCTGACTTCTCCTGCTCAATGCACAGCTGCAGATGAACAAAGAGCAAGAGAGGCGCAAGGCAGAGGAGCTCTCACAGCTAGTTTAATTGTGGAGCTGAAGTTAGCAGTACTTAATGCCATGCAAAAAAAGAGGAATGATGCTTTTAAAAATAAAAATGAACAAGACAAAATGAACATCCTAATTGTGCTTGTTGAAAAGGGTGAGGGGCCCATTCTAAAACAAGTAATGTAGAAACACTTACTCACATGGGGACCAGAGTTTTTGAAATACAGAGGGCCTGAGTCCAAGCCCCCCTCCTCTCTGAGTCTAACTAACACAGGAATCAGCTTATAAAATATCCACCAAGTGTTAGATTTTAATTGTAAACCAATGCCCAAAATTCTAGTTACTACAGCCCTGATGACAGTTTACATATGATTAAACCAATCAGAATGACTGACAATAAAATAAGCAGGTGTGCTTAGTGTCCAATGTAATGGCCTCAGGCAGCCATTTTGTAATAGCTGAAGAACTTTGAGAAAAGCTCGTTCTTGTATAGTGCTTTTTCACACATCACTTGATGAGAGGTGGGCCATTAGTTAAAGGTGTCTGCTTAGTTTGTACTGAGTATGAATGCTGTTTATGATTATTTCACCATTTTACTCTAAGACAAAGTGGAGGTTCTCATCGACACATATCACCATGTTCCATGTTCTAACACCATCATTCCAGATTCACACGCCTTCATTTCATGATCTCGAATAACCAAACCAATGACTAACATCTAAGCTATTTCTTCTCACACAAGTATAATCTTACTGGGGATCATAATATATAAGACACTACTACAGTATTAGTATTAGGTCATATTTAACTACAGGTGTTTTGCAAACCATGAGGATGAATTATAATGGATTAAAATCTGCCTCACGTTAGAACCTGTAAAGCTCAAAAACAGGTCTAAATATGCTCCCAAGTCCCCCCTAGATGCTCCCACATTACTTTGCCTCTAATAATCACTTCCACTCCTCCCAATTCCGTGTCATATGGCCTCTCTTCTTGGTAGACACTTGTTTGTGGAGTGCTCTATTTTTCTCAGATTGGGTGATTGTAGGTCTATTCCTTGTGCCCTGTAAATAGAGGGGATGTCAGGCGTCACTGGTCTGTCAGTAGCAGATGTGAGCTGCATAGGGATTTGCTCAACAAGTCTGTAGAAAACTACCTACAAAGCCATGTCCAAAGAAAAAAACATATACATTTAAAGTAATCATTTGACATTTGGAGAAATATGCTCTTGCAGAGACAAGATCGATGCTCATGTCAGGTCTCAATCTCAATCTTCTCATCTAACTTTCAGCAAAATGTCAAATTCATCTTTAAAAAACAGCCTATTAACTCAAAAACAGCCTGAGTAAATGTGTTGTTGATCAACTTTATCAATCAGTCCATCATTGCTAATATTAAATTTAAGCATGTAATCTCTTCAAACTGGCTAGCTGACACGTAGCATCACCTCCTATGCTCCTTCTCATTGTCTTACATCACCCTTTTTTGCTAACATCTTTATAACCATTCTGCATCGTGTTTTATTGCTAACACTTCACAGCTGTTGTGAGAATCTCAGAGGTCTTGATGTGTCTTATTTCCCCTCCAGTCCTCTAATCCTGTTCTTCTGTGACTGTCTTCTTCTCTCCTCTAATTCAGGGCAGAGTTGTTGAGTGAAACTAGTTTCCCTGACTGATCAGCCCCCGCCTTTTTATCGAGGACTGTCCGACTGTTCTTGTCCACTGTCTTTGTCCTTTCCTTCTTTACTTCTACTTCTTAGGCCCCACATTAGGACCTCTTGTAGTAGAACATTCCCCTTTCCTCAGTACTTCATCTGCACCTTATTATTTTGAATGGGAGCCAAGATGCATTATCTTCTCCCATTTTTTTCCTTACCCTCTGAGCCTTTTCTGTAAATATGGACTCTTAAAGGACATGTGAGATGTGATCTTTTTAGGAAATGGGGTGGCCTCCTCCATTTCAGCCTGTCAACCCTCTACTACACCTCTCACACACCCCTGTCCAATTATTGTCTGAAAGTTAACAATGAATTGAAACCCTTTGTGGTTTTGTTGCGCTGATTTATGAGTCACTTATATCCTATGACCTCTGGGCTTTTTTTGTAAATGTGTCTTTTGGGTTTATTTTGTTCGCTGTGACTACTTTGACTGAAACATGTCTTTTTTTCCCTTTTGAATTGCAGACCAAATGTTAAAAGTACCCCACCAGAGAAAAGGGAGCAGTACTTGTAGTTTTGGAGAGTCTTCTGGCATGACCATGGTTTTAATTCTGTCAACAGACAGAACCCTCTCACTTAGGAATTCAAAACAGACAGACACCATTAAAGCAAGAATTTATGAACAACAAGCTTTTAAGCATATTGCAGCAACATAAATTAGAGTCTTTGTTGAAGAAAACAAAATAGTTTGGCGAGGTTTTATGAAATAGTTGTTTCAGAGGGATTAAGAAAGATGATCTTTTTGTCTTGTCTGTTTTGTTGACTTTGGGAGAGAGTCATTCAGGGTATGTTTTCTATAACATGTTAAAATGCCTGGGTGTATATACCACCTGCTCTATTCTTTTTTTTATTACATATATAATGTTTTACTACAGTGCCTTATAACACATGTATGTTTTTGACTGCATGGATTCTTTATAGTCTCCCATCCCATCTGAGGGATGTGTCTATAGTTCCTCAGCCAGCAGTTCTTTATGCCTTTATTATTATCATTGTTGGATTTCTGAAAATGAATGTGAAACTACTCTGCAGTACCACTTATGAAACAACAAAGACATACCTACGATCGATCTTCAGCATAATACCTTACTGTTTGTAAGAAGCTGTGTGCCTGTTTCCAAGTAGCCTGGATTGAGGATATACCCAAACATTCGTTTAGTTTTGTTAAGTGCCAATATGATTTTGTGTGAATGACAGAGTTGTTGTATTATTGACTCTAAAGGATGTACTGTACTGTGTGCTGTCTCCTGTACTAAGGAACGCCAGTTGGCTGAGTGTTCAAATGCCCTTCTGATGCCTGCATTTATTTACCATGCCATTCCTCTCTCTAATCTTTACCTCCTCCATGTTGTGTATTATGTCATTTACAGTATACCCCTGTCGGTTTCTTTTAGAATAAAGTAAACAGAGACATAAACATTTTATTGCCAATGAGTCAATGTTTTATTAGTTGCTTCCCAACTTTTCACCCTGCCTGACTTCTGGCTCACTCCCCCCATTCGTTCCTCTTTTCCAGTTCAAATACTTCTTTTGCACCCTGTTGTTCAGTAATTGCCGATTTTCAGAAATTCCACTTCTGCTCCACTGGACTGTGATACATTTTCAAAGGTGGACTCACAAAGTTTACTTACTCACCATTTCTAAGACTGACAACAAGGCTTGAATTTTTCTTTTCTTAAGCTTCAACTATAAAACACTTGGAATTAAGGGTTAGCTTCTTAATGCGTTTTGTGAGTTTTGTTGTTTTGTGAAATGTTACATCCCAGCTGGGGAAACAAATGCAAAACCCTTTTTCAGATTTAGTTTTCAAGTCTATTTTTTTTTTAAATGCCCTTATGTACATTGAAAGAGTTATTGGTCTCTGTACTCCTATCCATGCTGACCATGAAGTGACCGCTTCCTAACATAATTTCCATGTGTGAATTGCAACAGTTTAGCATTGCACTCCTACAACATTGTCAGACTTAAGATGGAAAAAAGGATCAAAATCAATGCATCAGAATGAGAGAATCAGAGAGTTTCGGATGTGTTATGCTAGTACCGGCTCATGTAGCCTTGAGCTGCTACTATTAAGCAGTGATAAGCAGAAGGCTACAGAGGTCTGGTAAATTTTCTTCTTTTTAACTCCACACAGATATTTGTCATTTTCCAACTTCCAACTCGTCTTCAGCCCCAAGCAATGCTGACTCAAGTGACTCGATGTCACTTAAGTCAGCATTACTTGTGATATGAGGCAATATATCAGATTTTGCACAGCTCTCTCTAGGGCCACTAAAGGCTTTTTTCACATATGCAGTAGTACTCCCTAAAACCTGGAAGCAGACTTTGATGTGTTTACAGGTTTATAAGGCTTCAGCAGTCTGAGTCAATGAAGGTGGTCCCTCCTTGCAACACAAAGAGGGAATTTCCTGTGAAGAAACCCAAAACCCAAGCAGAAAAAGGACTGTGGACTTTGACCCTTCCTTCTAGCCCCTTGTTTACAAATACATAATGTGTGTGAATATGAACTGAACCTCAAAATAACAGCCTGGCCTGGTTGACATTAACTCAGGAATCAAAAATTGCCAAATGGTGCAACCTTGGTAAGCTGAGAAAAGTTCAACTTTATGAAAATGCATTCTCTTTATGTAAACGCCCTGGAGCCAATCAATCATGTCCATTTCATTTCCTCCACTATGTAAAAGACGATGATGATGATTATAAGCAGACCATAACAGGTAGGGCACATTGATTAAACATTAGTTTCAGTACAAATATTGGGTCAGTTTCAAAGTTGCTGCAATACATAATCTCACAGAGACAGACATGAACATGTAGGCAGAGTTAAAATAAGGCAGTTTGAGAAAAATGAACAATGAAGACTCCAGTGGTGGGAACAGAGTATGGACGTGAAATCTCACATACACCTGACATGTACGGATGCACCTACACTATCACATGACTATACAGCCTGTAGTCTCCACAATACTGATGTGTACCAAGACTATCATGCAAAAAAACTAAAAAACAACAACTTTTCCACATGGACATTTGCTTTAACTGTAGTTACACTATAATAGCATTTCATAACAACTGTGATTTATAGCACATCCATAAAACTCACACCCAAATTAAACACACGTATCAGCATCTGTTGCTTGTGTTTCCTGCTAAGCTCAAGCTATATGAGAAATATTTCGTGCTTCATCAGAGATGAATGTTTTCTAAGATGAGATACTCAGCTAAGCACACATTTATAACCTTACTTTTATGAATATGTTGGTATACAGAGCAGAGGTTACTTACAAAATGAACTCGATGACAAGAAGCTTGCAGTGGAAACCAAGTCATTATAGTAAACCCAGGAATGTGTTTTCCCACTTTTAGCACTCTGAATGATGGATGATGTGTTACACATGGGTTTGATTGGGACTTGCACATTGTGGTAATTTAGGAATGCAAGACTGGAAACTGTCTCATTTATTGCTAAACTGTAAACATCAGTACAACAATGTCACATGTTTTCATAGGGAAATTTGTCATCCATATTGAGGAGGAAAATGAGGCCAGACATCAGCTCTTTATTGAACAGTAGCAGTGACACCAACAACAATTATTGATTGTTTGATTGTTTACAACCAAAGATCTAATATTCACATGCTGATAGACCTCTAATAGAGACACTAGCCGTGTTTCCATAAATTAATTTATATGCACATTATCTTATATCACATTAGAAAGTTTATGGAAATTCGATTAAACTTCCTGAATTGTCACAAAAAAAGTTATTCCACTCACTTGAGATAGTTTTTGCCATTGCTGAAAAAGTGGATGCAGTAAATGGGATATGGAAATGCATTTACCGACTAAGTTCAGACATAACTAATATTTCACTCACACGACTTCAGACAGCATGAAACATGGCCAACACTAACTCACATGAAAGAACAATAGAACCAAATTCCCATGGATCTCTCTCCATGTTTCTCCTGTAGATGGGTTAAATGGCCTAGGCGACTTGTTTTGTTTCCGGGTGGCAACTGCTACATCTTCTACTTTGTTTACTGGCAGATTACAGCCATGCGTAAAGTGTAGCCTATACTGCGAACTTCTGTGCAAACCACACTTTGCAACAAGAAGAGTTTATTCGATTCAAACCAGGTGATGGAAATGTGCCTAATGCATTTCTATTTTGCAACATTTCAGAAGTTCACTCAACATTTGAATGAAAACACGGCAACTGCTGAGGACATTGATTTTGTCAATGAAAGCTTTAGATGTAAGTCTTGTAGTTTGAGGGTGACTGTGGTGACACGACAGTGTTGGTTTTGGCCAGCTGACTGGGAGCGAGTCGCGGTTCCATCCTGAAGGAATCACTGATGTGAGACACACTCCGGATTGTCAGTACAGCTGAGGTAAGAGAGCAGAACACACTTCCCATCATCAACCAGTAGGAGAGCCCAAACTCAAATGTTATTCCTGGCATCCCCAGAGTCACCTGTTGGAGAGACAGATGCAGAAATAATGAACTGTAAGCACAATATTTCTTACTTTGAACATGCCTTAAAGGCATGAAAACTCCTCCTCTCTCTGGTGGTATTATTAGAAATTCAGTGAGTGCAATCAAAAAAGGGATACTGCAATTTCAAAAGAACATCTGCCTTGATTTCTGGGTTTGTGAACACTGAACCTGCAGGCTTGTATGCTTTTCTGTGAATTCCACTGCCTGCAAGCTACATTAGTTAGCAGAGTGTCTGACTGGACCACAGCTTATTTTAGCGTGACTTGGCAGGTTAGTCTCTCAGCTGGGCATCAAGCTTCAGTTTCTGCCTGCCAGCAAAACACACTGCCACTGACACAAGGCAGATCCAGGAGCAGAGGACTGAATTACATGAAAAAAGATCTCATGTTTCTTTTATCATTATCTCATTGCAAGATTAGATCTACTTATTCCCATTAGCATTAATACACAAGAGACACCCAAAGTGTTAGAGACAGTGCTGATAACTTTTACAGCGGTAATTGGGAATAATAACACACTGATGTGCGCCAGGTTACTGATATTCACAATTCAACAATGTTTTACATTTTTATCAGGTATGTCATGCAGCCTTACTAATAATTTACACCTGAGGTTGACATAGCCAGATACTTTTGACCTTTGTGAACAGTATGTGAAACAATATAATCTAAAGTCAAAGGTCCACTTGCTAGCTTTTTGGAGCTTTCAACTGACTCTCAAGGACTTGAGATAAGTGAATGCTGAGCTCGTTCATATTTTATAGAAAAAGACCAGCCAACAGACAGACATGGGTTACGTGCCACCTATTGTCATGTACCTGAAGTTCCACACCTGAGCCAGCTCCATTCACTGATCATGAGAGGTGATAAATGGCTACAGAAAAGTGTTTTGGTAAAGCAGTATGACATCTGAATCGGAGACAGATTAGATTGATTTCTTTTATAAATGGAATAGGTTTAGTAGTGGCTGTAGGGTTTTAAGGGGATTAAAAAAGTCAAATAATCTTAGTGTGCTGTGGTGTTGTGTGATGACACCTACTTCCTGTCTGTATCTGGTTTGAGTGTCCACCCCATACCACAACAGGCCAGCTGCACCACACACACCTGAGAGTGACCAATGCACAGATACGAGTCAGAAGTTCAACATTACAACTGTCTCTGTATCAAGTGAAGTAAATAAACATCAGTGCCAGAGAGTGATATCAATCTGAGAGCAGAAACCACAAACCCAACACACTGCTTCTGGCAGGGTTGATTAAGGCTGTTATGAGATTAAGGGGCAGCAGTACAGACCTCCACACAGACAGAGGGTGCCAGAGACCTGCCGCAGTCTTCCCTGAGGGGCTCTGGGGATCAGTGTAGTGCACCTCAGGCCGGGTATCATGATCAGAATGGAGACCACAGACAAAACACAGATCCCCACCGACGCCACTCTCATGGCCAATAAATCAGCTGGTGGAAGAAAAGACAAGAAAAATATAATGGCATAATATAAAAGTAATGAACTCCTGTATTCTTGCAAAGTCCTTTTTACTTTGATTAAAGAAAAAGTTGAGTTTGTAATTTCCTCTTTGATCATTTATAGTAAAATATTGTTTATTTTGAGGTGCTTGTACTTTACTTGAGTAATTTAACTGTATGTTACTATCTGTATTCTTTTACATTCATATTGTATTTTTTACTCCACTGCGTTCAACTGTAGTAACACGTTTCTACAGTTACTTACAAGTAGTCAGACATAACTCCACCTCAACCAGCTACAACATTCATGCATCAGAAATAATAAACCTGAACTAAAATATATAATAATACATTACAATCCTGACAGGGAACATTGTGTATGAGTACTTTTGATCATGCTGTCAGACTCTGTGTTAGAGTAAGAACAGTTTCTAGGCCTGTTTTTGAATCAAAGAGTGTACATCTAAACACAGTAACAGTGCATCAGGGATTATTAGATACCTCCGCTGTGATATTTGTGGGGGGGAAGATAACATGATGTACCTGGCAGATGCTCCATGTAAGACACAGACACATCACATGTCCTCAGGCCCACCAGGCTGTCATGAACACACTCCCCCCACAGGCCTCGGCAGCGGGAGCTCAGACCTACTGAGGTCAGCTGATCTTTAGCTCCATTCTGGACCAGGAGACACATTCAAATGTGTGAAAGGAATTATGATTAAAGTCAAGTTGTGCATCCATCCAAACTGTAAGAGTTAAAGTACATGAATAAATCAGTCTCCAAATACACACTTTGAATGAGTGGTCTGCCTGTCTGTCATAAGTACACACCAAAGCCACCAGTGTATCACTGCAGTCAGATAGACTACACAGTAGTGCAGCCTAGTGGTTACTCTACACTCCTTCTACATACAGTGATTGTAGATGAGAAGTTGTGTGTGTTTGTGACAAAGAGCAAACATGTTCCTACCCTCCAACAGTCCTTTCCAGCAGCAGCGATTAGCAGCAGCAGGCTTGTCAGCACTATCAGCAGCCCCAGGACCTCAGTCTGTCCTCTGCTCATCCTGTCCTCTATTCAGCTGGTAGAATAAAAAAGACATTTTCCATCATAACAACATCTGATTTGCAAATGCTGAACAACTGCAGCAAATTTCCAGAAAGTTTCAGTGATGAAGAGAAGCAGCTGTTTTCTCAGGTGGACTTTTTCTAAAAATAATGACTTTTAAATGGAGTATGCTTCGATAGTCCTAGTAGACACCTATAGTCCACACAAGTGGTGGAAGAATAAATTAGATTGGTTAGGTATACTATAAATACTAAATTACTAGTGAAAGTCCATTCAAAATGTAATTTAAAAGCATTATAATTATGATCACTGTGATTCCATTATCTTTAAATCTGATTACTTTCAGGCCAACAAAATAAATACAAATTTCCCCCCAAGAATGTTGGTCCTGGTAGTATGGGCTTTGAAACACCACGTGGACCTTAGTATTGCTGAAATCCTAACTACATAAATGTGGATGGATAAAGATGTGCAGACAATAGAAGAGACTGTGCTCAAAGAGAAGCAAAAAAGGAGATTTACACCTCAAAAGGAAATGAAAAAAATATTGTGCAACTCAATATTTAAAAAAAGATAGTCCTTACACAACTTCCAGGACTTTAAGATGGTTGTAAAAGCTTCTCACATTTAAGGCAATGTTTTCAAAGACATTACATTATCTTTTAATGAGCAAAATGTCTTCAAATTATCTCCCTGTGTGGTGAAACAGCCTTTCTTTAAATATCTTGACACAAAAATCCTAGTAGTAATCTTGCAGCTGTCATGAGGGTAATGAACAGTGCTGTGGAACTATTGAAAAAAACACTTACCTCCTAGAAAATGCTTTATATCAAGGACCGACTCTCAGTGTGGCTCAGTTCATTTCCCAAAAAGAGGAACATGTGGGCACAAGTGTGTGTCTTTGCCCTTGATCATTCCCAACAGAAGTGGTGTAGGCTGTGTCAGTGGGGTCCGGCAAAGGGCTGAAATTAAGAGTCTAAACACATTATCCATGCATGACCTTCAGAACTGCACTATGACTTTCCATTCTGCTCCTCTCTTTTTATCCTTTGAGAAGTTTCACCCCCATCTCAGCTTTAACTTAAAAGAAAAACAATATTCCTCCCCTCAAACTGAAGGAAATCTGCCTCATTTAAAGACATTTTGTGCCATTTCAGACCGCTCAGATGCGTCAGGAAGATATTTGTGTTAAGATGACAAGATAAAAAGGAAACATTTGAGTGCGTCACAGAGGAAGGAGGGAGCGTGAGGGCCACAGAGACAGACGGAGGGACAGAGACACAGAAAGAGCCAAGCCATATTGAGATGTTCACATGGATTATTGTGGAGGGAAAATGCCAGCGGGCTCGGTGCCAGCTGCCTGCGAGCTGCTGCTGATGGGCTGAAGAGGGCAGTGTTTGTCTTCCTACTGCACCACACCGCTGGGAAGGTTTGAGCTGCTAAGCAAAAAAAAAGGGAGCTCTCATACATAATTACTTTCAGTGATGTATACTGAATCCAGAAAGCTCTCTGCATATTAATATTGAGTATTAATAGGTTTCACAATAATTAAAAGAGAAAACAAAAGTAGAATTTACAAAGATTAGTTCAGGTCCTAAATAAATGTGCATTAATAAAAATAAAGGGATTTGGTTGCAAGCGTTTCTCCTGGGCCGGTCATTAGTAATGGAGTTACAGAACACGGAGAGTCATAATGACAGTTATCATTTGTGTGTGTGTGTGTGATCAAATTGAACTAGTCATTTGTGTGTGTGCATGTGAATATTTGGCAGTTCATGTGCTTTTGTGAATATTAGCAGGCATTTGCATGGTGTGTATGTGTCGGCATAGGCAATGTCTCTCGTGAGAACGATTTGGTTTTAGTTGTTTCTGTGCGTGGTTGTTTCTGTGTGTGTCCTTATATTTCCAGGTCTCTCTCCATCCCAATCTTCTCTCTGCATTACTCCCTGCCATCTCCTCACAATGTGGCTTAAATCCTCATAATCACCTACTGATCCCTCATCATCATTACCACAGCTGGAGTTGTATATGAAGCCTCATCTGAATGAGTGTGAGGCGGAGCTGCACGGGACCATCTTACCCTGCCCCCTTTGATTTGAACAAGGTCAGAGGAATCGATCCCCTTTGATCGTAGACTTGCTAAGAGAAACATCAATGTCTGGAGCATGTCCTCAGTCCAAACGTTTGCGTACAGCTAGTGTCTGAGGGGAGAAGACCACACATTGAAAACTATATCAGGTTTCATGAAGCCCTCTGGTTTTCTTGTGTATGTTTGTGTTTGACGTGCACATTTTTTCGTGACTGTGGCTACCTGCTGAGTAGTTTCTGCCTCATATTCCCATTCATTTGTTTCCTGTCACTTTAAAGTTAGACTGTACTTTCTTTTCTTCTCACAAATGGAAATGTAATTCATAAGCAATAAAACATACCCTTGATCAGTTCAATAAACGCCCGCCTGTGTGTGTGCTACTGCTACATTAGGTTAAAGCATTTACATTATACTGTGTTACGTGTTTAAAAGAGAACGAATGGCCTGCTGTGCTAACATGCCTGCAACCTGAGAGCCTGAACGTGCATGTTGCATGTTGGACATGAGGATGTTCCTTGCAAGTGTGTTTCCCTTTCTCTTTCCGTTTGTCTCACCCATAGCCACAGGACAGGACTCTGTATCACCCATGTGACATCCTTGTGTGAGTCTGGTGGTGATAGTACCAGTCTGGCCTCTTCTGTAGTGATGCGTCGTTCATGAACGAATCGTTTATTTTGGTCGCGCCTGCACAACAATAATAATGCATGAGTTTAGTTTTTCTCACGTGACAGCTGACTGGTTTTGGGTCGTCAAAAATTTGTAGTTCACCACTTGACTGGGTGTTCAAGTCTTTGGTCAGCCTGCTCTTCTCTCAAAGTACAGTTCAGATTTTATTTATACATTCATAAAGGATTTTTTCAACAGAGCATCTCGCACTAACTAGTTGTTAAAGAGAATCCAAGGTGAAAAATCATATTAAAGCACCTTGAAACCAAACTGCAGACTTGCCTCAACAGATGTCTTTCACCAGCTCCTCTCCCGTCAGCCACTGAGAACCAAACAATTAGAGGATTCAGAGTGTAAAGTAATGAAGTCCTCCAAACTTCCACTGTTCAAACTGCGACGTGTCAGTGCTGCTCGCGGCTGCGTTGCCTTGGGCAGCAAGAATAAATTAAGCACAAATAAAGCCATCTCTGCATCTGCTCCGTTGTCTTGCTGATGTTTGAAGCCTTTTCATTTAGATGATGGCACTGAAAATTCGTGCTTGTTTTCACTCATACTGTTTCTGCTTTGAGACTTACCTGATATCTAATTCATTTTTTCCCCTAGATGGCTGAAGGCAGAGCTGTACTTACCATGCTTCGCTGCACCTAAATAATCCAAAATAGCCTGAAGATTTGGCAATAATGATCTAAATTTGCCTCCACTTGTCATGCTGGACCACAGAAAGGTCTTTCTCTATTCCAGCTAAACCACAGACTGAAAACAAACCTGTTTTCTTGTGCAGCTGTTACCTGCTGCCAATCTCTGAGTGATGCTACCACTGTGAAGTTGGCTGATCTCAGGACCGCTTTTCATTTCCTCCTTCAGGTTTGTTGTCGCATTAGTGCTGACTCAGAGGACTCCATCATTATATGAACTACACACAAGTGATTGCTTCCAGCCGCAATCACCAAAATCAAACTTTGGCATGCATTCATGCACAGATGCACAAACGCACACACACAGAGAAATACAGTTGAACCCACGATAAGTCAAAGATCCACTTAAAAGTGTGTTTGGGAGATCTCCACAGCTGCATGCCCCGCAGCTGACAGCTGGAGAGTTGTGTGATAAAGTGTTTGTCAGTGTGCGTGATGTGCGTCCGTGTTCGCATGATAAACTGTGAGTGATTATCATTGTTGTTGTATCACAGTTTATCACACCACAGGAGAACAGTTACACTCACCTGTCCATGTTTTCCCTGGAAGCGTCATCATTCTGATATGCACACACACACACACACACACACACACACACACACATACACACACACACACACACATACACAGGTGCAAAACTTAATCTAATCTGTGTGTTTTCTCTCTGCTGCTATAATACAGGGGCTTAATTGGCTCTGACAACTTGGCCAACTCAATTCCAACCAGTGTCGTCCAGAATGCCTCTCTATGTCTCTAATTAGGTCCAATCAGCCGGAGTGATATTTATCGATTCACCTCATCCCTCTTTCTCTCTCACACTAACACACACTCTCCTTCATTCTTCCTGCGTTTCTTTCTGAAGAAGAGTGTTCCTCCTCTCTTTGGCTAATTTTAGTATGAGTAAAATAATTATGATTGATGCAGGTGCCTCTCTTCTCTTCCTCCGTGGCTTTTTAAAAAGATACCTCCACCAGGAAAAGAAGAACAAAGAAGCAAGAAGCTAATTAGCATGCGAGGATGAGTGAGGGGAGAGGCCTTATCGAGCCGTTATTAGTTCGCCTGCCCCACAGCTTTAAACATCATATTAGATATCTTAATCGTTCATTCTGACAGGGGCGTCAGGGACAAACTTTCTCATTTTCCCGGCCAATTGATGTGCTCTATTTTTCCCCTAGCTTGTTTTTTTTTCTCCTTTTCTTTTTCCAAGAGACACACAGCCGTCAGCTACGTGTCAGGAATGCTTCATGCTTTAATTCATCTAAACAACCTTTTAGCCTCGCTCCGAATGTAAAGCTATGTTTGAGAGTCTGAGCAAAGTCAGCGCGTGTGTCATTTTGGGAGTATTGACATGCCGGCCTCACTGCAGAAGACAAGTCTGCAATGACATTGGAGCTGATGGTTGTTTCTCTTAGTATGTGATGGAATAGTGGCCAGATACAGACAAAAGGAAAGGGTGGTAGAGAGGTGAACTGCATATTCAGTGTGTCAGAGTGCAGCACTGGCTGTGGGTTTGATTAAGATAAAATTATTTTTATTTGAAGTTCATCTAGCCATGATCCAACACTACCACAGTACATATCACAGTCCAGGATAGTCGCTCAGGTGTGAGCAGCAGCTTATGGTGACTACAGGGAACCTAAACACTTCAGTCGCTCTGCCACGTGTAATATTCATTATGGGAGGGATGTTGAAGATATAAACACACCAGATAAAAGCAAATCCTTTCAGGAGATGTCAGGCTGGTGTAAAGTAACACAGAACCTATAGGGGACATCAGATGTGTCCTTCTTTGTATTCTTTTTCTTCACAATAGTACAGGTAATTTCATGCTGATCATGTAAACTGAAAGAGGACTTTCCCCCCTGTGGATTAGTTGACTGCCTACAAATACCAAATTTCATTTAGTAAAATGTACTGTCTGAATCAATGCTGAATTAAGCCACTATTTCTGTTCAAATATAATACATTACTCAAGAAATACAAACACATTTCCTCAATCAGTGATATATTGTTTTCATGTTATATGCAAAAGAAAAAAATGTCCTGAAGCTAAACTAAATGTGGATTCATTTTTTAAAGACCTCAAATTACAAATATATTTTTCATTTATTTAACTTATTTTATAAATGTGTATCTATTCTTATTGAAATAGACCCCTGATGTAATGACTTCAAGTCATGTTCTGGTGTTCAGAAACTATGCTGCAACAAAACAATAGTGTAAAGTTGCACAAATAAATCATTTTGAACGAATCATTAAAAAGAATTATCCCCATCATGCCTCTGCAGTTCCCGTCAGCGTTATGAGGCATTTTAGTGTCTTTCAGCTCAATGTCTTTGTTTTACGGCTCACAACTTTACTGGTTTGGTTGCGAGTCACATTTTCCAGCTCCACCTGAAAGCAGTGTTCGCACTGTATGCTACAAACCAAGCAGCAAGCAGCAGACAGACAAAGTTTGGGGCGAGCTAGGGAGCATAGTGGAGCACTTAGCAGCCAGAGACGTTTCTCAGGTGGCCAGAAACATGACTCCAAGTTAATGCTAATGTTGCTCAGCATTTGCTAAAACTGTTTGCTAACATATTAGTCATGTCAACATAAAATGTTAAATGTGTGTGGTCTGTCTCCCAAAAAATAAAATAAATAAATATCAAAAAGAGATCAAAGATCTGATTAGTGCTGCTTTGAAACCTGTATAGCTTCCGGCAATAGCACAGGGAGGTAATTCTGTAATGGCATGAGAGTAAATCATGTTTTTTGTAATAAAAATGTTTCCTTAATCAGAAGGATGGTACCTGGATTAGGAAAATATGTAGCTGTGCTTCAAATGTAAAACATCAGGATCTCAGCAGTGATCCACAAAAGCCTGACAGGCTAGACAGGTCCGTTGTAAACCTCAGTCTAATTTTGAAGGATGATGATGATGATGATGATGACATGATGAGATCTTGTAGTCTTTTTAGTAAACCAGAAGGTTGCTGTCCTCACTTTCTCCTCATTGGAAGAGTCCAGAATTTAACTCAGGCTACTTTCGCTCTTACTTGCTCTTTCATACTAAGGTGAGTGAGGAGTAGTGCTCACTGTGGCTCTCTGACCTCCACATAACCCCGACTTAAGACAGAATAATGCTCTGTGATCGCTGCAGCTCAACCCAAACCTCCCTCTCCCACTCTGTGTCAGTGTCTCTCTCCCCCTCTCTCCCTCCCCGTTCTGTGCAGTGTGTGTACAGGCTGGCTGTTTGTGTACCTGCAAACTGACAGACTCAGCTTTGATCAGGTCCGAGCCCCGGGGGCAACACATCGCTGGCCCTCCTCTCTAGTTGTCTGTGCGCGCACACACACACACACACACACACACACACACAGCATTCACATACACTCATTCATGCGCACATCACAGAGGCAGAGTGAGGTGATGTGAGATAGATAGGGAGAGAAAGAGGGAGAGAGCGAGGTCTTTGATGTGCTCAACATCTTCTGTGTTCATGTTTCAAACAGCAGCCATCATAACGCAGCAGCATGTAAGAGGAGAGGCGCAGAAAAGATTGGATGACGGCGGATTGACCCTTCAAACCTGGTCAATCTTAACAGGGGCTGATGGGAAAAAACACAGGGGCGGGCTCGCTGTCTCATTTCCTCTCGACTTCGAGACCTGGCCCCCGCTTGCCCCTCCAACTGACAGACATCCTCTGCCTGGTTCCTAAAGTGAGCACCCTGCTAAGGTGATTAGCAGTTTTCAGTTACCCTGCCAGTGTGTGTGTGTGTGTGTGTGTGTGTGTGTGTGTGTGTGTGTGATGTGACCGAGAAAGAGCACTGGTACTTGGAGAGATTTTAAAGTGCTGAAATTGGCTATGACCTCTCTCCAGCGAGCAAACAAGCAGATGGCATTCAAGTAGTTAGGCTGCTTGTGGATGGAGCGGAGGTTGAAGGCGTGGTTGGTACAATGAAGTGGCGGGTTACCTCACGTCTCCTTTCCAATCCTTTTAGGACAGGCGTGGAGGGCCGCGTTAAGTGATTTTTATTTGGGCGATTAAACTGTCTATTCAGTGAGCCAGCTGAATTCCACCCCCCTGCTGTGCCACAGACACGATTATGGAGGTTACGGATGTCACTTTTCTCTCCGCAGATCATCTCCCATCATCATCATCTTCAGTATCCGCTCATCATCCCTTCATCACATTCTCTGTTGCATCAGCCCCGAGTCGGAGATGTGTCATTTATTCCCCACCCTGACGGCTCGCTGATGTAAAAATGATTTTGTGTCCAGGTAAACGTTTCATGTTCAAGACACAGATCTCGTTGGGGAAATTAAGTCTCCCCGGATATTTTTCCTGGCTGGTGAAACACTTGAAAGGCCCAATCAGAAATAATGATCCCCAGCGCTGTATTGAGCACACATGACGGTGATTTGGGGCTATCTATCTGCTGTGGAGCAATGCTTCCTCCCAGGTTGCAGGTTATTAACTGACAACGCAGGGTGATGAGAAATGCAATATAGCCGAAGCTTCCACACTGGATCTAGGTCAGGCTAGATCTAGACAAGGTAGAACGTTCTGGTACGAGATGGGCTGTGGTGCTGGAGGGGGGAGGCAAGGCCCAGAGAAAGTGGGATTTTATTTTTTGCATTTTTCCTGCTACGTAAAGCGCTTGCAGCCTGAAGCCAGATGGGATAGAGCCAGTGTGTTCTGCAGAGAAAAAAGCAGGTGTCTACTATATGAAATAACACACTCGCTCACAATTACACCCTATTTTGGAGAGCTGCTGACAATTAGAAATGAGGGGAGGAGGGGTGTATTGTAACAGCCAAGCTCTTCCAGATGTAATACCACGGCTAATAGCTTGACATTGTCTCTGCTGACCTTCTGGACACTCGTCAAATCAGCTATTGTTCTATTGAGGGCTGTATTCAGGCCTCACAATAGTTGAAGACAGCAATGCAGGTTTCAATTCTCCCTAGACAACAGACATGTACAGTACAGTATATCAGTATATCCAGTATATCTATACCTCACCTGTATGCTGGGTGTACAAAAGGAAAGTCAACCCTATGATGGCGTTCCAGGAAAAGTCAGGGAGTCACCAATCTGTCAGTCAGTAAGTTTAATTCTCTGAATGTCTGTACAAAATGTCATGGTTGTTGAGATATTTAAGTCTCAGATAGCAAAGGGGTGGACCGAGCAACTGACATTTTCATCCATCCATCCAAACTGACTCCAGGTCAGGACTGCAGAGACTGTCCTCACCAGAAAAATGACAGCACTGGTGGTTTGTTCAAACTTAAAATGACCTATGTTTACATTTTTCTGACAAGTGACCTGTGGAGGTCAGGAGAAGTGACTGTTGTCTGTCAGATGCAGATGTGACATTGTTCCAGCAAAGTCTTTGACTCTAACAGCAGAGACCAGGGCCGTAGCTAGGAATTCTTCTCTTTATCTCCGGTGTATCATTCTGTGCAAACATCTCTCACAACATATCTCAACACGCCCTGGTGTGCAAACACTCAGGTGACTGTGCAGGAAAACGGATCCTCAAATCTGGACAATCCTGTCATCGAAAACATAACTTCAAAGATGAAATCATTTCTCGAACATGGACACGATGTATTCTAATGTATGTGTTTTGAATTTGATTTATGTTATTATGCATACATTTGCATATCATTTGTTTTTTTCTCTGTGGATCAGGTCAGAGTGCATTTTCTTGCATTAATTGGACGCATAAACAAATAGTTTGTAAACCGCAAATAAATGTTTGAAAACAAGAAAATATGTATAATTTATATAAATGAAATGATATGTTTAAATGTTGCATTCAATGCATAAGAAGCCGTGGAAAACAACAGGGAATATGTAGAGAGAGAGGTGGCTGACAGGCCCAAAACATCATCTAAACATATGCACAACATAAACATATGTTGTTTATATACCACAAAATAGAAAGACAACCTGTTTAGCAAATAATTCATATTGTTCATTTTACACCACTATATTTTTATTTGGTAGTTTTAGTTACTAGTTATTTTGCAGATTTAGATTACTAATACAAAATATAAATCAGCTATCACATTATGATATATTATTATAGGTTAAACACCGGTATATAAAGTCAATTTGTAAAATAATTAAATCAGTTCCATCTTTACCTGCTGCAACAAAAAAGTGATAAACACATTTAGTCATCACTAATTATAATGCAGTAATATAATATATATTATTCTGAATTGGGCCATTCTGCATAATGAGTACATTTCATTTAGGTACTTTAAGTATATTTTCATACTAATAACTTTGCACTTTTAGTTGTAACAATATTTTTACACTGTAGTAAAGCTGCTTTTACCTCATTAAAAGAGCTGAATACGATTCGATTAACAAGGGTTCAGTAAAGGAGCCATCATCGCTCTGGCCTTTGTCTCCTTTCCTGTGCAACTTTCCTGTCTTTTGTTAATCTTGACTGTGAAGCACTTTGTAAAAAGAATAACACAATGCAAATGAAGCTTTATTATTATTCAAATCTACTGTCATAATTCCCAAAAGATAACACAATAACTTGCAAATTGATGTACTTTGTTCAGTGTGTGATCCCATGGCAGCAGAGATTCAGCTTTCCTGCATAATTAGAACAATATTGATTGATGTGCTATACCGCTCATTCTCTGTAATCTGGTGTGATCTTGAAATGCATACGCTCCATCCTGGTTTTGCAGCGCTGGGTGAATCCTGCAGCTGACTCTGCATTGGTTGACAGCATCTCTTCAGGTGGTCCAGACGTCATTACAGACCGGGAGTTCATCTGCAAACAGCAAAAGTCCCTTCACATTGCACTCACATACGCTGTACGCTAAAATGAGACTGGAGACTGAAACAGACGCATGCTAGAACAGATATGAGGCTGCTCAAAGATTATCTCTGTCTACAAGATGCATGCCAATGTTCACATTTTGTCTCTCGTTGATTCAGGGTTCACTGCTGAAATGTAGGCTGCTGGCCTTTTGGGCTTTTGGAAAAAGCTGAAACAGGTGTGAGTCTAAGACTGCTCGTTGCTCTCTTGTTGTGGACCCATACAGAGACTGCAATTAACCTAAATAGAAAAAAAAATGTCTTAACTTTAAATCATGTAAATGAGTTAGACCATGAAATAGAGGCTTGGAGATTTCCCTCACCACACCTGGCTGTGAGTAGCCAGCCAAGGGACGTCACATCCCTTTTGGGGGTCAGAGGTCAAGTTATTGAAGTGGAAATCAATGGCGGAATCCTCGGTGGCCTTAAGAGGACAAGAAAGGAAATGAACATTTCAAACAAATAAATAGCAGCATTTTCAAGGTGCCCTCCCTACTTCACAGCTGTGGATTGATCTCGCCAGTTTAACCCAGAGGAGGAGGCAGAGAATGGGGAAAGCAAGGAGAGCCTCGCTCTCTCTTGCTCTCTTTTATGTAATTGCTACTTTTTCACCTTGCTGCTGACATGCTCCCTCTCTGTGTTGGTGCCAGTGAGGCTGGGACTGCAGTCTGTCCAGACTTACAGGCGGCTAGTCAAGGGTAATCTACTTCACACACAGCCTAGGCTAGTGTACACTTTCCACCAGTCACATCTCACAAGTCTTTGAAAACATTTTTTTTTATGTTCAATTAGTAGGGACAACTTTCTGATGAAAACTGAAAGGCAGCTGGGACTTAAATGTTGTCCCCACAGGAGGCCTCAGAAGAGATATATTTCACCGTCTTGTAATTAGTTGGTGCATTAAGTTGAATTAAGACCAGTGATGTAGTGAACTAAAGGAGGATGAAGTATTTGAACTCAAGATAATAATTATCAGGGTGTAAAATTTTATTGTTGTTAAAAACAAATTACAAATGCACTAATTAATGCTTTTTTGTCCTTTGACCTTTAAAATGCTCATTATAAAGATTTACGTCAGCCCAAAAAGAAGCCTAAACCCAGACCAAACTGAGTAAAACGGGTTTATCCTTGGCTGTATCCCTGATTTTAGAAGTCATGTGTTTGGCAGTGATCCCTTCCAACACCTGTTCCATATGCATCTGGGTGCCATTTTCTCTCAGATTGTCCCTGTGAGCCAATCTGTGATGTGTGGTGTTATCTCCCTGGGATACATGCAAAGATCAGTTTAATACCAGGCCGCCGACCTGGGAGACCTCTGTTTGGAGCGACATCTCCTCTCCTGCTTGGCCTCGGACAGATAAATATCAGGGAGAACAAAGAACCTGCCTCTCATATCCGCTCTGACTGCAATGGACGCAGCACGCTCCGTTCCCCCCAAATTGTTTTTTTGTGGTAATCCGTACCCTTGGCTGCAGCGATCCCAGGCAGTGGGGGGTGGTGGGGGGGTCGGGATTGGTATGATTATGGCTATCGGTCGCCCTAAACACTGGCTCCAGCCAAGGTGAATTACAAGCCCTCCACTCGTCCCCTATTCACATGAATGGTAACCACATTGCCACAGCCACGATGAAAAGGAGTATGCTGAGGTCTAGCATTAAGGTGAGACAGCTATTTGTTTGGTTGAGGAAAGGTACAGTTTTATTGTTCCCAGGAAGTTGTATTCTGTGGACTGCTGCATCTATTTCATTTTTACTGCTGGGCTGCATATTCTACTTTAGCAAGCAGTTAAATCAAATTCTATCCCATTTTAAAAATGCTACTGATATTCATTTGAAGTAGTAGTTCAACAGGTTATGAAATCTGCTTCCTTGCCGAGAGAGAAATGGGAAAATCAAAATCAGTCAGCAAGTTAAGCATGGAGCTCGAGCCAGGACACGATTAGTCTAGCGCAAAGACTGAAAACAGCTAGCCTGGCTCTGTCCTGGCTCAAATAGATTACACTATTGGGCTAAACAAACAATATACGTTACATATATTAGACAGCTTAAGTTTACTTCTGAACACACAGACATGAGACTGATGCTGTTCTTCTAAGTCTTGAAAAGAAAAGAAAAGAAGTATATTTGAAACAAGTTGGGCTATTTCTTTAAATAGTAATGTGCTAATCAAAAACCATTCTTTTTCTGCAAGGAAAAAGAATGTATGATTGCAAAATAAAGGTTACATGATCTCACGGTGTGGTACCACAGCTTGAGTTTGCTTGCTCTAATGACAGTTGACCTAAATATATTAGTTATATATTTAGTCGGTGCTGGGTTACAGGTGCAATTCAGAACTTTTATGGGATTTGATCCCCTGAATTCGTTTGACCCTGCAGCTGATCCTGTCATTTTCCTGCATTCCATTACAGCAAAGAAGACAGGTTCAGGCCAGCATACTGGAACAATATCAGCTTTTTAAAAGTCAGATTTCATCCAGTCACTGCAGAGGTGTCTCTGAGGGTCATAACCTGAAAATAAAATAATTTTACCTCCAAAAGTGGGGTGCTGCAAAAAAGGTTTGGTAACCAGTGCTTTAAGAGAAGAGTGGTAATTCATGTTATACAGCTTTGTTTCTTATGATGTGATTTGTTGAATGTGCTGTAAGGAATGTAGTTTGTGATTTGTGTATTTTATTTCTGTTACAGTTTTACTCAAATTCATTACAAAGCCAATACGCCTTCATCTACAATGTACAACAGAAAAAAACTTTAATGGATGGAGTTTAACTTGCTGTCCAAACTTCGTACACCCTTAAACACGTAGGAAAGACAGTACAGTGATGTAGGTTGATCTGTCTACCACCTTAGTCCAGAGTAAACTAGTACTGCTTAGTTTGCCATGAGATGTGCAGGGAATAATCGTGATTCCTAGAAGATTTTATTAATGACTCTGTGACCCCTGACCTTACCTTTGACATCACTACAGAGCACACTACTTCCTGCATTGGCACTGAACGTTAGCACTGGACATTAATCATAAGGTGCAGAATTGTCCAATTTGGACGTTCTTTCTACTAATATAAGACAGTAGCTCACGCTACCTGCGTTGGCTCATGGTAAAGTAGTTCAGTTTGATCTCTTTCCATGCTTTTTTTTTATTGTTCAAACCCCTGCAGAACTTATCGTACAGAACTGATTGTGACAATCAGCTTTTCTTCTTTTGTTCTTTCACGTAGTAGTTGCATAGTAGAAAACAACTATGTGCTTCAGTTTCATGAGAGAATCAAAACAAGTGTCAAATGGCTGTAGCTTCCACATGTCAGAAAATATCTGATTAAAGCTGAATGTTTCCAGTTCAGGGGCATCACATACCTCTCACGTCTCTCAGTAGTGGTGGGCAGTGACAGCATTTTTAAAAAGGTTTATTAACAATAAACTGTCTCCTGTCATGTCTCCAGTTTTTGAGTCTGCATGTGTGTACATGGCATTATGTCAAAAGTTCAACTTTGCTCACTAGTTGTCTCATAAAGGAAATGAGTTTGCAGAAAACATTTATGCTCCAAAGGGGATAAACACTTTTCATTGTAATGACCCCAGGGCCTTTCCTGTGATGCCATCCTCATGGCAGCATATATGTGTAGCCCCATTACTGGTAAGGCTCTGCTCATTAAGCATTTTTAAAGCCATAGAAGATGCTTTCACTATAGAATTTACAATGTATTACCACACACCAAAAAAAGCACAGATACTAATTATTTTCGACTCCTGAAGTGCTAAAAACACTAAAGCTGTATCATGTACTTCACTTTAGAGTTTCAAAAACTATGACTAGAGTTCAGTGAGGCTGTCGTCCATTCTCTCACCCTCCAGCCTTCTTAACTCCTGTTAAACCTACCCAACCCCAGTTCAGCCCCTGGTTACTCCCCAGTCCTGTCTGCAATAAGGTATGGATCTCCTGGTGCAGTAATGTTATGCTACAATATGGCAGTTAGCTGGATGAACTCTCTGTCAACTCTGTGAGTGTGTGTCTACCTTGCTGCGGTGCTTTTAGGGGTGTCTGCCTGCCTTCACCTCATCTCCGTCCCTCGCTCTGAGGAGACTTTGAATTAGTCTAATTATCATCGCCTGTGTCACGGCAACATGAGGAGGAAGGTGTGGTTCCCAGGAGGGCTTCTTAGATTTAACACTGTGTGTGTGTGTGTATGTGTTTATCATGTGTGTGCACCAGTGTATCTTTTATGAATTACCACAGCTGTGTGAGACAGCTGCTAGAGGGGCTGCATTCAGCGAGGGTGCCTCCCCTTTTGTCGCTGCTGAAAACATTCCCCTCTTCCCGTACACAAACAATTATGGGCACCGTCTATTGCACACACTCAGGGCTTCACATAATTACAGAGTTCAGCGCTTACATTTAAGAATATATGCAAATTCGTTCCGATCACCCTCAAGAACAGTTTGAGAGGATGATGGAAACCAACACATTCAAGTGTGTTTTCTTGTTGATATTGGCTGATGTTGTGAACACCATTTCATCTTTAGCCTTGGGACATAGTTCTGACAGAGAGCTGAGGGAATGCGCTAGTGAGAAATCCTCCTTCTCTTGTAGCAGTTGTGTGACATTAGCTGTGGGCAATGGTGGCTGCTGCGTGTGAACACCAAAGGAGTTTGGCTCTCCCCGGTCGGTGTGCTGCAGACTCATCGTGTGGCCCATGAAAAGTTCATAATGTTCACCATTCACAATAGGCCAGCTACGCACACTGGATATGAAGGATAGAAGAGATACATTCTCTCTCCGTGGTGGAGGTGTGGAGAGCTCTCAGGCTCTGTGCTGGCGTTGAACTGGCTTGGTTGGTAGCTACATTAAAGCTCCATCTGTGGGGTTTAGAAGATAGCACTAGTGGTGGGCAAGGGGCTGGTGAAAAGGGCTTTCATGTATGTGAGTAAGCGCATTTAAACCAAGAAAGCACGACTTTAAGTCATGTCTGAAATGCACAAATGCAGTATCCCACGTGTTATTTCAAGTTATAATATGTAAATGTGCAGCATGTGATGTCAGTCATTTCAATGACAATGATTTCTTTAAGTTCAGATGGCATCTTCCTGTTTATCTAAAATTGGCTGTTCAGTGACATGTGGGATTACTGGTGATTTGATGTTGGCTTTGCATGTTAGTGCAGCCTGCAGTAACTTGGTCATAGCATTCAAGAAAAAGCTATTAACTATGTCAAAGTTTGCCACAAAGAAGTCTACTTAAAGCCCCATAAATTGAATTTTACAAGCTGTAAAATAGCTGACAAACTATTACCTTCGATAGTTGTTGTGGCTAATTTGTTACCAAATGTATTTGCTCATCCTGCATCCTGCAAGGAGCAACATTAATTTGAAGTTGTGTTTCTGGGTATGTAAGTCCAATATCTCATCCCAATAATCTTCTTCTATCTCTGTCTACCAATTCTTCAGAAAATATCTCACTCTTTTGTAGTTTAATGCCCCAATATGTTCACCAACTAGCTGTTAACTTTGTCTGGCTGTCAGTTGATGGAGCTTTATGCTGAAAACAGCTGCTTGCTGCTGGAAACGAGTTGAGTGGAGTTTGCATGCTATAAAACCAAAACAAAGAGCTACAAGAGGCTAAAGGGTTCAGAAGTGCTGAGATAGTGACGAACCCATAGAGATTTATCACTAAAAGTAATAATTCAACATGAGCCGGGAGCCTGTTCAGCGTATCGTAAAATGTTATGTTGTTGTCCCATTTCAGGGTCTGCATCCTTCAAAGGCCAAAGAGGTTAGAGGGTTAGACTGAACCTGAACCTACTCCTATAAGACAGGTTAGTCTCACAGAGAAATAAATGAATGGTGCTTTCAGGTGACCCATGTCATGACATTACATGAAGTGAAATATTTTCTATTACTGTTCCTGGAGCTTTCAGTCATATCCCACAGCTTTCTTGATATACGTACCATAGAAGACCACTTGTTATGATACCTGAGCAAGTTCCACAACACAGTAAAAAGCTCTGGTAGAGGCTAAGAAAGTGCACCTTGTTTAGAATATTTACCAAAGATAAATAAAATTATCAAAATAAGGCTGCCTTTCTGGGCAAATTCCTTTCAAATTCAAAGTACATCAACTTTGAATTTGCAGCATACCATTTTTCAAATGAAAATATGTACTTTTAAATCATTGTTTAAATTGGCAAAAGGGGCTTCTTTTTATGGAAGGCTGCTTTTGTAGCAAAGGTTGTGTGATGTTATTTGAACATGCAATGATGGGTGGGAGGTAAATTCCTCCCTGCTGCCTTTCTCCACCCACAACCCATTTTGTTGATCTACTGATTTCCTCCATTGCAATAGTGGATGCTAGAGAGGAGACATGCACCCTGCCACGATGCCCATTTCCAGGTGCTGCCATGCTGTGGTGAATTACATAACTGTATGTTTTGGAAATAGACTTTAACTAGATTTTTACTCCAAGGAAATCGTTTGCGGGCCACTAAGTTGTGTGGTCCAGATATTCAATTTCAATCTCTCCTCTGTTTCTTTTGTTGACTTGAAATTATTTTAAGCAGGTAGAGAAGACTGGTACTTACATTCTATACAAATTGTTAAGTTTGTTGTATCTGCTCTGTCATCACCCAACACGTCCTCAATGTTTTAAGACTTATTATTATTCTATCTGCTGTCTGCATTTTAATGTCAGGTTCTTTCAACAGGTCCCATTAAATCTCAAACATTTGTGTACCTGTGAGAGGACTCTCTGCGTCCCGGCTGATGCTGCCCTGGCTCATCTTGCAGAAGTGATAATGTCTCTGTGCCTTTCACTGTCTGTGGAACTTTTCCTGGTGATTTTCTGCTTTGTTGCCTGCAGAGAAGCACCTGTCCTTGGTGAAGAGTAATATGACAATTGTAAAGTGATACTTGCTTAGAAAACCCTTGCTTCGACTATCATTTTTCATTTCTACCTGAGGTTTTCTGTACCTTTGGTACAGTGACACTTACTTCTCACCTTCTGTTGTCTTCGTCTTTTTAGCTGCCTCCATAGAGTCTTTTTATTTAGGCCAACCTGGTGATTCCTTCAACAAAAAGCCAATGGGATTCTGGATTATTGCAGGAAATAAACTCTGTGCCAAACACAAGTTTATGATACTTACACATTTTGTTAATCAAGATCATCTTCACACATGAACACCACTTTTATGACTTTTGAAGTGTAAATGCAATCTCCAGTGGTAAAAAGCTAACGTTGGGCTACATACAAACTATATCACGCTCACATGACTTCAGCGTCACCACTAAACTTCTGACTTGTAACTTGATCTTGCTTACCTCTTACCGTAAAGTTTGACATAGAATAGTTAGAATAGTGTAAACCCAGCGAGGCTGTAAAGGTGGATGAGTGATTAGATGAGTTTCTGTGTTGGCGTGATGATGTTTGATGTCACTGTAACTCTCAGTGTTAAACTGTAAATCTTTATCACAGCTAATGTTTAAAGATTTTGAATATCCAAGGAAAAGAAGATAGATAGGTTATTTTAAGCATTTGAACAATTGACCAGTGTTATCTTTCTGGTGAAGATGCTCTAAAGATCTGCTGTGCCAAGCTGCCAGAAGAATCTCATGTGCATATGTTTGCTCATTGTTTTTTTACTGAGTTAAAAGTGTACAAGGCAAAATCTTTTTCCAGCCATCATATGGGATGTAAATCACAAAGACACTACAGAAGACTCATCTAACTAATCATGAGTTCAAATCTGATCATTTTAACACAAAGTCAGTAATTATAAATACATTTATAATCCAGTAACAATATGGTTGCACAAACATTGTGTATAAAATAGATGTTGCCTGTGTGACGCAGTGAAGAAAAATCTGATTGGTAGAAACAGGTTTTTTTTCTCTTTAAAAGACACCTGCTAAGTTGTAGCTTCAGTCTTCACTGGGCTAACCGTGTCTGGATTTCATGGACACTAACTTAATGCACATTTGGACAGCAGTGTCATTTTCCCCAACTTGTTATGAAGTTAGTTTCAAGGACTGACGTTATCAGACTCCCAGGTGGCTCAGTGGCCTTTCTGTGTGGAGTTTGCATGTTCTCCCCATGTTCACTAGGGGTTTCCTCCATAAAAATCATAAAAAAAAAAATAAAACATGGAATAAACATGCAAGAAGAACGGATTGTTGCCCTGTCCCTGACCAAGACAGGGCATGAACACTTGGACTTGGTCCCCGGTTGCCGCATGAATGGCTGACCACTGCTCCAGCTGTCCCCCTGGAGGAAGGGCAACTGGATGGGTTAAAGGCAGAGGAAGAATTTCACCGTGGGACGCAATTGCATGTGTGTTGTGTGCAGTGTTTCACGTGTGACCATTAAAAAGTCTGACCATTAAAAAAAAGTCTGACCTTCTTTCTTTCTTCTTTCTTCTAAGCTCCCAGTCATGGAGTATGATTCTGTAAGAAACAACAAGCTAGCTGGCGCAGAGCAGCTGCACCACTGTTTTACTCTCAGTTCTCTGCTGATCAACAACCCAAAGAAACTGTGATACTGCTGATCAATTATCAGTAACCTGAGCACACTATTACATAACACACACACACACACACACACACACACACACACACACACAGGCAGTAGGGACTACTACTGACTGCAAAGGTCATTTACAATGTAAATTACTGCACATATCAGTGAATATGTTTCCTACCAACTGAAATAGACAGTATACACTGTAAACTAGTCCTACCAGTCAGGTTCCCTACACCATATGTAACAGACAAACTATGATTGCTGCAGTGCGTTGACAGGTGTTTTTACAGTGCACTGTATCTAAATAATACTAATCTATTAGAAGGAAAACATCCAAAATCAAAGTTCAGAAAACTCTGCCTTCAGCAGGTCATGTTTCTTCACAAGAAAAACTTCTCCCAGTGGGGTAATTAGATTGTGCCTCCTGCACGTAATGTTTTCACAGTGGGAAAATTGATTTTTCTGCATAAAGCTCTATTTGCATTTACAGATACCTTGCCAGTTCCAAATTATTTCAGGGCACCAGGCTTAATGGTGGTAATTCAGAACGTTACAGAACAAAAGTCTCAGGTTTTATGCATGCCACATATATGCTGCCGTACCACCTGATGTGCCTATATATCTGACAGGTTTATGTTCCGTCACACTGTCTGCTGGTGAAAGGTGGGAGGGGAATTGGGAAAACTCAGAGAGAAGGTGAGAGGAGAGCTAGATGCTGCTTGTCCACTTCGACGGTATACTTTTTCTCTCTGGTCTCACACTTTCTATTGTTTGAGTGGCAATATACTCAATTTGGTCCACTTTACTTATGTTTCACACAGACATACACACAGACGCCACTCCCACCCACGCACCGACACTGGCACACACACATACAGATGAGGCCGAGTCTCCTTCCCCTGCCTGCTCTCAAAGCCCTTGGCGCTGCTTGTTTACCCTTCAATGTGACAGCTGTGTGTGTGTGTGTGTGTGTGTGTGTGTCGATCTGAGGAAGGAGATATTGCGTGTCAAGTGCTCTCCAGGGCTAAACTATCATTTCTGAGTGTTATCACACCATCCTACTTCCCAGGGGCTGGCTGTCTTTCTCTCTGTCTCTCTCTTTAATACACACACACACACACACACACACACACACACACAGGAGGAGTTCCAGACAGTGTTAGCCCAGTGAGGCGTGCAGTCAGAGAGGAGAGAGGAGACTGGAGTAACTTGACCAGTTGGTGAGCACACACACTTTTCAGACTGGGAAATCAGTCATGCAATGGTCCCATTCAGACACGCAGCCCTGCAAGACCTCTCTGACCTGCAACTACCACACAGAGTAAAAGTTCAGCTGTCAGACCACAGACGTCTATTGACCATTAATGTATAGTTTCACTGCATACATATAAACAGCATGATTATAGTAGAGAATAGTAGAGAATAGAGCGTTGCCGTGCATGTAAGAACTCAGCAGTATCTGCATTCAAAACTCGCTATTTCTTGGATGGGACTTTGTAGACCCATTTTTTCTCTGATATTACATTGACTAATTCTCGACACTACAGTCCTTATATTTGCTTAAGTCCTTTGTTCATGACCACTGTTGTGCCCTTACCTTAACAAACGTGTTTATTTCTGTAACAATGACATTGAAGGTTCCCCAACAAAGTTGATTTAATCTGAACCACAATCCAATACGTTTTTGAGCCTAAAACCAAATCTTTACTGTAGTGATGTGAGATCAGAAAATGCTTGATTTTTCATTTGTGTGATAATTTGGGAAGGCACTGAGAAATGATGTCAGTGGTTGGCATCAAAACACCCCGCACCAGTTGTTTTCTATGTAAGCCTGAAGACCTGTGGCGTTTTGACCTGTCATTACGGGTTGGGTCACATCAGGATACATTGCTTTCCTTTTTCCCAGCGTTCACTCTTCAGAAGAGAGGCAATACAATCAGACTTGCTTCCCGGCTTAACAAATTTAGCTACTATAACCTAAATGCCCAACTATTGTCCACCTGCAGGTGATTTCACTGTTTGAGTGAAAGTCAGGGCTCGTCCGGGATCAGTTTTCCGTTGTGTTGCATGTGTGTGTTGCCACAAACAAAAGGAAGAATGTTCAGTCTGCAAGAATTTGTTAGAGTGCCGACACGTGAAGGTCTAGATGAGTGTCGTAAAGAGGACTTGATTAGCATAGCGGCTCATTACCATGTGGTGGTTTCAATGGCTAATTTGAAACGTGATATTAAAGCTAAGTTGATTGAAGGATTGGTCGACTTGAAGATAATTGTTCCCGAGGTCGCAAAAGGAACAATGAGTGAAGAGTGCAGGAGTCCTGCACCTGGTGAAGATGACTTGGAGTTTGCTGTTCCTGCCACGCTCCCTCGCTATGACCCTGGCTCGCCTGGTCTAGGTAGCTCCTCGTTGGATGCTAGGACCAGAGTTCGGCTAGCTCGCTTACACTTAGACGCTCAAGAGAAAGAAAATGTTCGGAAATCGGAATTTGAATTCCGCTTACAGGTCCGTAGACTGGAGATCCAGGCGGAGACAGAAATCCACATAAGGAGAATGGAGTTAAACGCAGAAAGAGAAGTGGTGCAAGTGCCTGTGATGAGTGATTCTCGCCCGGTTAGCTCAACGAACACGAGGTTCGATGTTAGCCGTCAGATCACACTAGTCCCGACGTTTCGGGAAGCTGAAGTTGACACCTACTTCACCGCTTTTGAAAGGATTGCGTTGGTTCTACAGTGGCCACTTGACATGTGGGCTGTCCTTCTCCAGTGCAAATTGCTTGGGAAAGCACAAGAGGTGGTGGCCTCTCTTCCTTTGGAAGAAGGTTTTGGTTTTGAAGTGGTTAAAAAGAGGATTTTGCACGCGTACGAGTTGGTGCCTGAGGCTTACAGGCAAAGATTTGGAAACCTCAGAAAAGTCGTTGACCAGACATACGTCGAGTTTGCTCGTGAGAAAACTGTTCTGTTTGAGAAGTGGTGTTCGGCCAGTGGTGTGAAGACTGACTTTGAGTCTCTAAAGCAGTTAATCCTTCTAGAAGAATTCAAAAATACGCTCCCAGAACGGGTGGTAGTATTTTTGACGGAAAAAGGAGTAACGACAGTGTCCAGGGCGGCCGTATTGGCGGATGAGTTTGTCCTGACTCACAAAAGAATGTTTGTTCCCGCAGAGAAGCAAAAAGCCGGACCAGTCCAGATGACAGCCCGGCCTGAAGAAATCCAACCGGATAGGCGGAGAACCACAGAGGGAAGTGGACCATATAAAGAGAGACGTGAGTGTTATTACTGCCATCGACTCGGCCACATCAGCACAGACTTTAAGGTATTGAAGGGAGTGCAACAGAGGAAATCCCAAGTAAAAGGTGTTGGGTTGATCAACACAGTGATAACGCAGGAAGTGGATTTCATAATAATTGTAGAGGCTGAAATAGATCCATGTTTCAAGCCTTTTGTGACTAACGGCTTTGTGTCACCTACAGTTGATTCCACAGAGAAAAGGCCAATAACAATTCTGAGAGACTCTGGTGGCTCGCAGACGTTGCTTCGGGAGGGAGTACTCCCCCTCTCAATGCTCGTCGCCTGTGGAGCTAGTGCCGTAATTCAGGGAGTAGGAATGAACTTCGTTAAGGCACCTTTGTACCAGTTGTTCTTGCACTCTGCAGTTGCTACAGGAATGTTCGAGGTAGCAGTTCGGCCTGATTTGCCTATTCCAGGAGTCGATCTGATATTGGGGAATGACATCGCAGGAGGCAAAGTCTTCCCCAGTCCGGAGATGATCGATGGACCTGTCCTTCTGGAAGGGACAGAAGAGGATAAAGACGTGGAACTAAACATGCTGTACTCAAGTTGTGCCGTAACCAGACAAAAAGCTAAAGAAAAAGAAGTTGACCTGTCAGATTCCTTCCTAGGTGCACAGATGATGGAGGACTCATCGGCGAGAAGACCAGAAAAGGACATCCAGTCTCCCGAGAGAAAACCTGTGCACAAAACCTCACCTTCGTGGGAGTGGAGATGCCAGCGTCCCGTGAGGAGTTCGTCACTGCACAAGCAAACGATAACTCCCTATTGAAGTGCCGGGACAGTGCAAATCGGACAGATACGGCAAGTGATGTAAAAGTCAAGTACTTTTATGATAAAGGTTTACTGATGTTACTGATATTACTGAGGTGTTGGGCCAGCACAAAAGAGTGGGAGACGAAAAATCAGGTAATGGTCCCAGCAGGATATCGACGCCAAGATTTCCATGTGAACCTACAGCCCAAGAAGGGAATAGAAAAGGAGATTGCTGACACCCTGTTCCGAGATTGTAGCATAGCTATATTTGAGAGGTATCCAAACCGTTCCTGTTTAATTAAGAATTTAAGGGGGAGGGGTGTTACGTGTATTAAAGGGGAGGGAACTATGCTCCGTGAGGACTGTGGTGCGGAGTCTCCCGTTTGTTTGTTTTTGTCTTTCCTGTCAGGTGATGTAATCCGGATAATCACGCGCAGCTGTAGGCCATCAAGGGAAGCGCTACAAAAAGTGGCCAAACGGCCAAGACGTGGTAGAGCGACGAGGAGAGAGCGTGAGAAGGAGAGAGCGAGAACGAGAACGAGAACGAGAGTGCGAGAACGAGAGCGAGAGCGTGAGCGAAGAGCGAGAGGAACGGAGAAAGAGAAAAGGAGAAAGTTGTGGAGGCGAAGAAGGAGGACACCAAAAGTACTCCGTGTGGAAAAGGACGCCTGAGGAATTGCTAGCAAAGCACTGCTAGCCTGTGTAGCAATCAAGCGTGTCTGAGCAAACAAAAGCCTGGGTTCGCTTACGGCTGTTACAAAAGTGTTTAGAAGATTGGTACTGTTTTTGTGTTTTGTTTGGGAGACGGGATACCAGTAGGTGAGTACGGGTACCCATACATCTCGCACACACGTAGCCAATATTGTTGTATAGAGACACTAGGATTTAGGGTCTGATTACCTTCCAGTAACTGTTTTGACGTTTGCTTTAGATAAGATTAGATAGTCAGTCAGTGGGATTTTTGTTTTGCTAAGGTCATTTATTTGGATTCAGCCCACTGTCCCGATCTCCCCCGCCAGTTGTGGTGCGCTTTTCGCTTCCTTTACAAACTGCTTGTTGAATAAAAGCATTCTTTCCTTTGAAACACCGTATTCCATCGTTTGTTGGCAACACACCTTCTATGTTCAGCAACCCCTTCTCCCTTGTGGAGTAGGCACGTAACAACGAGATTTCAGGGCTGAACATAAAGTGGACCTGCACAAACTTACAGAAGAATTCAAAGAAGACATGAAAACCGAAATCAAAGATCTAAAGCAGGAAATTTATCAAAAATGCTAACATTACACGAATCCAAGCCCACGAAAACAGACTAAACGAAGCAGAAGTGCAAAACGATGAGGCAGAGACGAGTTACTCCGCTATGAAAAATGCGTTGATAAACTCAAGGAAACAGCAAAAAAACATGCAGGACAAGATGACAGATTTGGAAGGCCGAGAAACAACATTCGCATCTACGGCATGCCTGAGGAGAAAAAAGGTAACTTTGAATGAATTTGTGGAGCAATTCTTGAAAACTGAACTCGCGCTAATGTCGGATAGCAACCTATGGATCCAGCGCGCTCATAGAGCTCTGGCTCGTAAACCGGAACGGAATGCACCCCCTAGGTCCATAGAGGTACATTTTCTGGAGTTTAATATCAAAGAAATTTTACTGAAAAAGGCCTGGGAAAAGAAGATAACGATCGAAGGGTGCCGTGTGTCATTCGACCATTATTATGCAGTGGAGGTTGTCCAGAAGCGAAAGGCGTACATGGGAATGAAGAGGGCCCTGAAAGAGAAAGGCATTCGTTTTCAAACCCCGCTAGATAAGATGCGCATTCACTGGGATTCGGGAACACAGACATATGACAATGCACAAGACGGAGGAGAGGTTACACCGTGGAGATACCAAGCCGCTGTGCTACGGAATAAGGGAGGAGGCTTTCTTCTCTACCTGCCGACGGGGACGCAGGGTGGAGATGAATCACCCTAACTTGGAAGTTGACTGTTCTTTACTTATTCTTATTTTTTCATTTTTGCACATGTTGTCCAGATGTTCAGGTCTGTGCAGTTTTACATTGTCTGGAGGATTATGAATGTAACATAGGAATGGGTAACTTAAATGTCACGTAATAATATTAGATTGGTGTCACTTAATGTAAATGGGATGAATAATCCAGTTAAAAGGGGCAAGGTTCTTGCTAAATTGAAAAAAGAAAAGGCTCAAGTATTATTTTTACAAGAAACACATCTACCTCAACATGAACATGAGAAACTAAAACGCTTCGGCTATAGGAATACATTTTATAGTTCCTATAAACCTAGCCCAAAAAGGGGAGTAGCTATCCTTATCACAAGTGCAGTCCAATTTGAATGCCACAAGGAGGTCAGAGACAAGGAGGGAAGATATGTATTAGTCAAAGGAAAGCTAGAAAATAAGATCAACGTGTATGCCCCTCCGGAGAGTGTTAAGGGTTTTTTCTAGTGATGGGATAAAAAGTTCATTTTAGTGACTTAGTTCAGTAACTCCCGTTCAGTAAAAATTACTACTTTTTTACCGAGTCATTCGTTCATTTATTTATTAATTCTTAATATTAAAAATGTTATTTTCAGCCTAAATACAAAAATACTTGTTTCTCACTCTCTCCCCGTTGCAGCAGAGCTCTAACGACGCCACGTCCCATATAACTACATATCCATGGTGAACTACAACATGCTGCTAAATCTAGTAGCAGTCCAGGCTACTTATTTACGTTTCTGTCTGTGCAATGAACGTAGAACTGCTCGTATTACGGATTTCTGTCCAATCATGAGCCGTGTAGCTGTCACATGTAAAGTGAACAAAGAGCGGTGAACTGCTGAACTGGATCATCGATCGCGCAACAGGCTCAGGATTTCTGTCCAATCCTGAGCCTGTGGAGCTGTCACGTGGGAAAAACGAAACTCATACATTGTGGCGCAATGCGCATGTGCGGGCAAATGAACAATTTACTTAGTCTCTGAGAGGAATAGTTCACATTAGTTCATAGGAAAGAAGTAGTTCATTGAACTACTTACTCATGAACTACACATCACTACAGCATTGTTGCTTCTGAAGGCCTCAGGCAAAGGCACTACTGTATGTTCTCCTTCCTCCTGCTCTCTCTCTCTCCTGCCCGCCCACCTAGAGCCTGGTTCTGCTCGAGGTTTCTACCTGTTAAAGGTTCTTCTTGCCATTGTCGCCTGGTGCTGCTCATGGTGGGAACGTTGGGTCTTTGTGTGGAAGTTGGTCTCAACCGGCTCCATGTGATTGAGCCCTGAGATAACTTTGTTATGATATGAAGCTGTATAAATAAAATTGAATTAAACTGAAAGTTGGTTTAGAAAGACAGAGACAGTGCAAGAAAGTGTCACTGCAGAAACAATCTACCTTCATAGTCCACGGCCTGTTGTTAAAGCTATTTGATGCAGCAAAGCCTGTTACACTTAATTTATTATTGGTTATTATTATTATTATTATTATTATGTATAACAGGTAACACTT
>JAVQJD010066883.1:0-11633 GCA_036023655.1 Nannoperca australis | reverse complement strand
CTCTCTCTCTCTCTCTCTCTCTCTCTCTCTCTCTCAGGATGTCTTTATGTTTGACAGGAGATCAAACAAAGTTACCTCTCTCTCTGATAGTAAGAGTCCATCCTCTCCTCCACCACCTCTTCCTCTCTCCTTTCTGTTCTTATCTCCATCTCTTCATTTCCCTCCTCCTCCCATGTCGCCTCTGCTTCTGCCGCCTCCTTCCCCCAGTTGGCCTTCCCATCCTCCTCCATCTCCTGCTTTTTTTCTTCCTCCTCCTTTTCCTCCCCCTCCTCCCGCCTCCCCTCTTCTTCCACCTCCCCCATCTCCTTTTCCTCTTCTTCCAGGTCCTCCCCCTCCTTCGGACTCTCACCTTCCTCCTCCTCCTCCCCCTCCTTTTCCTACAGATCCTCTTTGTGATCCTCCTCCCCTCCCTCCTCCTCCAGCTTCTCATCTTCATCACCAGGAACCCAAGAGAGAACAGGAAGGTATGACAAGACCAACAGGCTTACTGTTGCCACCAACATCCTATTGTGGGAATTTCAAAATAAAAGCTAAAAGTTGCAGAAACATCGCAGGAGCGTGTACTATGCGCCAAAGATGACATAAAATTCATGGATTACTACATTTGATCACAATAATTGTATTGTGCATGTCTGTGATTTATGATCTTGTGATTGTTTCTTCTCTACTGTGTTCTGTTTTTCATCACTAATTTCTGTCTCTTCTGCAGGTCTCTCTGATATTTCCAAAGTTTTTGGCAGCTGGAAGCTGCTGACAGTCCAGAAGGACCTGATGGTTGTCTGCTGCTCCAGCCCTAACACACCTCCCACTCTGGTCAGACAGCACGCGCGCGCGCGCGCACACACACACACACACACACACACACACACACACAGGCATAAGACACAACACCAAGCATTATGCTAAAATACTGTTTAACAGGATTAGTTTTATTAGATGTCTTTGTTTTCTGGACCACGTGTGTTTGTGTTTGTTTGTGGATGTATATGTGTACACAGAGGGTGGGTTTCCTGCCCCTGGCAGGTGAGGCTGTGACCTGGCACACTCTGCAGCAGCCCATCATGACCTTTGACTTCTACTGGACAGTTCTAGATGTTACACCTCCACCAGAGGAAGACAACACACAATACTGTGAGCATGACACACACACACACACACACTGTTGTGATGTCAAGCTCTGTTCATCTCACTCTTTCTCTCTCTCTTGTTCATCTCTGCTAAACTCCTCAGCTGGTTTAGACTTCGGGGCTGTCCTGGTTAAACCATCCTGTCACCCCCATGAAGCCAAAATGCCACTAGTCGTCTTCATCCATGGTCTGTGTTGACTTCACTTATTTTTGTGGAAGTTGTACTTCTGTTAATAGGATGGAAACATATAGAACCATATTGCTTCATTTCTTATATTAGGATTTAATATGCTTGGCTGCTCCCCCAGGTGGCCCTCACTCCCAGTTCCCAGCAGAGTGGAACTGCACCACAGCCGGACTGGCTAAACTGGGCTTCGCTGTGCTCATGGGTGAGAGACACCTTTTATTTCTCTCGGACACACACATGCAACATACACAAACACTGGCACACTTAAAGAATTAGTTAAACATGGTGGGAAATATTATTTCTTATTTATGCTTTTTTTGTGTTATGTTAGATGAGAAGATATAGCTCTGCTGCTACGTCAGCTACAACCAGCAGCCAGCTAGCTTAGCTTTAGCATAGTGGCTAGGAATGGATTTATTTCTCTAGGAGAGGTGGGGATTTTAACATCACCTGTATTGGTCAGTGATTTTAATCCCATCCTAAATGTGAAATTTGACTTGTGTGTCAAAATCGAGGAAGTCAAAAATGTATCTGCGTAGAAGCATATTTTCCAAAATGTGAAACTATTAATTTAACTGTAAACTGTTATTGTACTATGTGTTCATATGCATTATAGTGATTTAAAGAATATTATTTGCAGCAAAACACTGGTTTCAGCAATTCACTTCTGTGTGACAAATCAAGTTTTTTTTTTTTTGTGAAAGTCACATTATCAAAGGCTTTTCTGTTTTTCTTTTGATTTAGTTGCTTCCCTCTCTCCCTCTTTGTGTCTAGTGAACTACCGGGGATCCACAGGGTTCGGGCAGGACAGCATTTTGTCCCTGATTGGTCAGATTGGAAGCCAGGATGTAAAAGATGTGCAGGTACTGGCTGACAGAGAGCCACGGATAGAGTAAGACCTTACATGGGACCTTCACATATCTGTGAAATATTTGAGAATCTTTCAGGACTTGAGTTGCGATGATTAGAGAGGAAAAAGGACAAAAAAACACCAGCTGTGTAAGTCATGTGTTTATCCACAAGCAGCTCAGTGTCACCCTGGAACTGAACTCATTCAAGTGTCTTTACCCAGACAGCCGTGCTTGCTGCGCTGCGGACGGACGTCACCCTTGACCCCAAACGCCTGGCTGTGATTGGTGGCTCCCATGGGGGGTTCCTATCTTGTCACCTGGTTGGTCAGTACCCCGAGTTCTACAGAGCGTGTGCGGCCAGGAACCCCGTCATTAATGCTGCCACTTTATTGGGTACCAGCGACATAGTAGACTGGTGAGACACAGGCATGTGCACAACAACTTGTTTACACACCTGAAGCACTTTAAAGTTTGAATCGTCTCCTCTCTGTGTCTCCAGGCGTTACACCAGTGTGGGGTTTCAGTACTCGTATGATCAGATACCCACTGCTGAAGTCCTGGCTGCTATGTTACAGAAGTCCCCCATCACACACGCTGCTCAGGTCAGACACACGCAGACTTTAAGTACAGTCTTTTAATCATATTGTACAAATAATCTACATATTCAGAAGTTATTTGGAAATTTATGAACCTACAGAAATGTCATTAATAGCTCCAGAAACTGTGTCTGTTGGGGCAGTGTGTTCATCTGTGTGTCTGTTCGTAGATCAAGGCTCCAGTGCTGCTGATGCTGGGGGCCAGAGACAGGCGAGTGTCTCCTCACCAGGGTCTGGAGCTCTACAAAGCATTGAAGAGCAGAGCTTTACCTGTCAGGTATAACAGAGCATACATCACATACACCCAATCAATAAATAAACCTCAGCAATCTGATCCAACACAACATGACAAAGGTTTTAATTCAGCTCAGGCATTCCTGTTATAAAACAGATCTTTTTTAGCTCTGCCCATCGTTCTGTTTGTCCATCCAGATTGTTGTGGTTTCCAGAAGACGGACATTCTCTGTCGAGATTGGACACACAGGCCGACTGCTTCCTCAACACAGTGATGTGGCTTCACCAGCATCTCTGAACAGACACACACACACACACACACACACACACACACACACACACACACAAACTGTGATGCTTTGCTGCTGCTGCTGCTGCTGAGTATCCTCATAAAAGAGGATATAGAAGTTAACTATCACAGCCGTTGATTAACTTATTACTGCCTTTATAACAACAACAAAATAATTCTCACCTCAGTTTTGTAAAAAACATTTCCAAATTAAAACATGGAATAAAGAAAACAAAGTTACCCCACAATGTTTGGTCTTGATTGGTTCCTCATCTGTGAAAACCACTACTTTATTTTCTGTCTGGTGAATGTGCAAGTTTACTGTGTATAAGGCATCTTTGCCAGCCTGCACTTTGTCCAGCAGATGGCAGTCTTCACATGTCATAGTTTTTCTCTGATGTGAAGACTGTAAACTATCATACCAGCTTTATGATATGTATGTGTTCCAGGCTGTTTTAGATTTCTTTAACGAAATATGATGAACATGGATGCATCGGTCTAAGTCATAATATCAACTTCACATTAAAATTGAATTCATGTGTGACCCTCTTGGTGGCCATGTTGACCCTTTACAATAAAATAGAAGGAAGAAAAAAAAGACAAATCAGAAAGACCCAGAGTCTAAAGTGTTACATGTAACTTAAACAGCCACATTTCAAGATGTGACATCTGAAGCCTTGCAACCACACAGACCCACTACAGAGCTGTAACCCACCCAAACCACTCGAAACCTCATCTGGAGTCTTTAATTGAGGCTCTTGACCACCTTCCTCACAGGGCTGCCCAAAGAAATAATCTGCTGAACACTCCAGCCAAGAGTTACGCACAAGATCCCACCAAGCGATGTCTTCCTGTCTCTTTCCCTCAGTTCTGGATGTCTTGTAATGGTGAAAATATCTGTCTCTCTTGATATTTACATCTCCTCACCAGAGACATGTTTACCTTGGCACTGGGCGGGTCTTTCCCCCATTTCTGGATTTCTAGTCAATCACGGGGTTCTCGCAAAATCTGGGGTCAACATTAAAGATTACGCTGACTCTCTACCACTCAGCGAACCAACCTCGCATGCAAACTCCAACTTAGATCTCAAAGCTTTATTTTTGCATACAAGCCCTATGCTACTTTTCTTATTAAATGAATAAAGACAAAATGGGAAGACATCTGAGACAAGGGACAAGGAAAAGAGGTGCACTGAGATGGTTGCGGAGGAAAACACAGCCTCTGTTTGTTAGTACGTCGGTGGCCTTGTTGAGACTCGATAGCGGCCTTGGAACAGTCCCACCACTTTCATTTCCCAGACAACATAAGTGGGCATTCCTTCAATTGATGCTGGCAACAAATGAAATTCACAGACGCAAATCTTAAAAGATTAAGTGCCCTGAGATGACACACTGAGGTGGTTGATATCGCCCATAAGTCTCTCAGTCTCACCCGGGGGTGTCCCAGACACAGCGGCGATGTTAATTGTCCCCTCCACCAACACATTGCACTGTGGCCTTGACTGCAGCTGCTGCCGGATGAAGTCACTGCAATGTGGGTGCTGGGTGAGGTCACCAATTTAAGAGATGGAGGGAGGAAAGGATGGAGAATTGAGAGAGAGAGAGAGAGGGGGAGACTTTGTTGATGTGGAAGCGACAGAATAAGAAAAGAGGAGTGAGGCAGAGGCGACTGGGTGTTGGAGACAATGAATGAGCCAGATAGAGGGAGAAGTTCATGGCGCCCCGCCGAGGTATTCTGGTGTGTGGGCCGGGGCACAGAGATGAAGCATTGTTGAAAGCTGAAGACAGGGGGAAAGACTCATGCTCATGCTGGGTGTATGTAGGAGGTAGACAGACAAAGGGAGGAAAGAGTGCAAGTGTGTTTTCTGATGTTGGGGGACAAAGAGCCTTTTGGAGTTGGTTTGTTCTGGTGCTTCCCCTCTCCAGCCGGCTGCAAAGAAAGACAGGGGAGTGTAAAACACAGCACAGCAGAGGACGAGGAAGAGCTCAACAGGAGAGCCATGTTAGAATACGCTGTCAGTGAGTCAAGGCTTAATTCCCAAGGGAGCATGAATTTGCTCAGCAGTCTTCCTACGAGAAGACATTTTGGCCTGTAGGGGGTTCTAGACGAAGGCTAATATGTATGTGCGTGGAAAATGTTATGGCAATCTGCAAATTGGATTTGACCTGTTATCTTTGAAGAGTGACAAGCTAGCTGATTTCCCCTGTTTCCAGTCTTTATGCTAAGCTAAGCTAACAGTCTGCTGGCTATAGCTTCAAACACAGAGGTGCTATCGATCTTCTCATCAAACCGTTAGCAAGAAAGCAAATAAGTGTTGCTCTAAGCATCTAAAATTGCATTTAAATGCAGCGAGCGTCACAGGTTGATGCCATACAGTGGTCAAAACACAGATTTGTCCTTTTTCTTTCAAAATGCCAGGGCCTGAGCCAAATATAGACACACCATCAGATTTAGATTTTCCTGCTGTAGCAAACAATGTTGAAAAAAGGTTGCAACTGTACACATAATTGATATTTATTAGTTAGAATCACAAGTCAGTGGAGGTTGATTTTAAGCAATAAGTGAATGCGTTCTGTCTAAGATCTAATAGTGGAAGGCCTGGCTGTGATGCTTGACTGAGCTTTACTCCTCTGTGTGCTGTCTTGCTAGAGGAAATGGGCCTTAAAGACCTCCTCATGTTATGGGATTAAGAAAATAATGTACTGTTACTTTGGAGTCCAATGTAGAAAAACATCTGCACATTATGTTTGACAGGAATGGGTTGAAATTGGATTTTGGTGGGCTTTGAGAGCATATGACTTTTATTCCAAATGTAAAAAAAAGATTTTACAAGGCAAAGAAATCAAATTCTCAACCATTAAGTTCCAACATCTGCATCCCTCCACACTTCATAATGGCAACTTAACCTCTTCTCATCCAAAACCCTTGAGCCACGACCGTCACCTGTGGACTTTGAGTGTGTGGTGTTTTTAAAAGAGACAGTACGCAAAATTCTTCTTTCACACAGCTCATCAAAATGTGGCCCTTAGTGTTCGTTCCCTTTGTCCCCCCTCCTCTGAACTCTCTTCCTGACGTCCAGCCGTGTTGTTGTCTTTTTCTCCCCATTTTTACCACGAAACAGCATTTGTGTGTGTACACAGTGTTCATTCACAAGCTTGTGAACACAGGCCTTAATGGGGGGAAGCTGCATTTTACCATCTCCCTTTTGATTCACGCTTTGACTGTTGTTTGAGCAGTGAGGGCCCCGCTCAGGAAGGATAGGACGGTGCTTTATGTCAGCACTGCGTGTGCCGTGACCTTTCACTTTTTTTCTTGTCATTCTTTCTCTCTGATCCATTCCTGTCTCTTTCTCTCACTTCTCTCTCCTTTTTTTTAAGTGGTAAATCTTCCTCTGCCGTATGTTAAATACTGATGAATCACAATAGAACGGTGGATTTTGTCTTTGGGATTCACATGTTTTACAACGCAGCTGGTTGGGACTCATCTATAACAGGTGGAGCTATTGTCTATGTAGTAAAGGTAGTGGGGTGTGTTGGTGGTTATGAGGATGCTAAAAAGACTTTGGGGTCTGGTTTGTGTTTGCTTTCGGGTTCTGTAGAGGTGTCTGTTAGCTCTGTGTTGATGTGTGCACATTGGAAAAGGTGGTGGATTTAATAGGTGTGTTTCCATCCACCTGTTTTTGTGTGCATTTTTAATTTGTGCATAAAAAAATCTGAATGGAAAGGCCAATGGTGGAAAAAGTGGTGTCTCGATAAAAGCAAAAGGTGCAATGGAAACAGACTTAACAAATAACGTAGAAGAAGCTTCTGCTTCACTGAAGATGAAAACATCAGATGTGTGTAGGGCAAAAAGGAGACTGTGATGTTCCCCAAATGAATACATAAAACAAACACAAATCCCCTATTTCCATCACGTTTTCTACATTGTTTTCTACCGCTTGAGGTTTGACTGGTGCTCTTTTAATTTCCTCTTCTCGTAGGTTTCAATGCACCTAACTGGAGAATTAGTGCCACACACTGTTTACCTCGGGTGTTTCGCATAGAAACACAAATTCTCATTTTCTTTTGCCTGTTTTCTCAAAATTCTATGGAAATTTGCACAAGATTTAGATCGATACCTGGCTTATAATAGACAAACTAACTTAAGATGGAGGGTTTCTGCGGTGGCGAGTACTTAAATGCAACTTTAAATGTTCTAAAACCATGTTTTACAGCTAGAATATTGATTACTATATTTTTTCCATTGCATGTGCTGTAAAGAAAGCATTATAATTAGCAAGTACAATAGAAAGTACAGCACAGGCAATAATATGCCAAACATGCTAAATCTACCCAGCAGATCATGGGAATATTCTCCCTCTGCACTTCTTTAGCTGTGGGAGCCATTTGAACTCCGTCACACACACTAACCTCTTTCATCTCTCCTCCTCCATCCAGTTGGCTCACCTCCATCTTTCTTTTGTCACATTTATCTGTCACACTTTTCCCATGATGCGTCCCAAGCTACTTTTGTGTCAGTGCCATACAGGATAATATGGGAGGGGGGGGGGGAGATATCTTGGCTCCGGTTTGCAGTTCAGGCTTTTAGCCGCTCTTATCTGGAGAACAATTTACAGCAAAAGAAGACAGCTGCAAACCCCTCATCCTGGTGATATATCTTGACCTCATTGTTGTTGCTGTTGTTTGTTGTCATGGTTACTAGATGATGTAAGTTTAAATTACGTGTTGGTTAAAAATGTTGCGATAATCTAAGGTAGCGCCGTGTTTGTTTATATGCAACATTCCTTCACCTGAATTTGCTGATATGGGCCGGGAGACTACACGGGGGCCTTGATCCAGTGTGAATGAGGAGATAGGTGGACGATGGAAGAGGTTAACAACAGTTCAGTGAGTCAATAATAGAATTTAAGGGTCACTCCAATGAATTTACACGCAAGAAATGTGTGATGCAATGACAAAACCTCTACATGAATGAGTGGCAAAATACCCATTTCATTTTACGGTAGGTTCCATCTAATATTCACGTTCTTTCGTTCTTTAGTTAAAGGAGAAATATCATACACTTCGTATTATTATTTTTTTCCCTGGGGGACTGCCTTTGTGCAGGCCCAAGATTTCTGTGCAACTGGTCTGAAATCTTTTTTCTGTGTGTGTGATGTCTGACAATTGATGTTGTATTCTGTATGCATTTTTGAATTGCCCAGTGCAGATATCCTATTATTTTCGAATAATTGACAATGTACATATTCTTCGCTGTACAATGCAGAGAGCCTATAAAACGTCATAAGTTCAGTTAAATAATGCTTTTTTTGTCATCATGTTCATGATGGATAGTGCTGCAGTCAATGCAATTACAACGGACAGCAGTATTTCTCAGCACAATGGGTCCTATATACAGAAGGAATCGCTGGAATTCTGTGGCCCGTCCAACTCTTTTAGGACTTCTGCAAGGAGTCAGGTGGCATGTCTCTTAACGTCTCAGATGGCATCTTTGCAGACAGCCTGAACAATTTTGCATTAAAAGAAAACTGTAACAGTATGTTTTAGCACCGAATATCTAAAGGTATGTTGTGGTCAGCAAATCCAGTTGCCTTTGACTTGGATGACTGACCTGGACGACTAAACCATTCAGTACAGAACGTTCATTTTGTTGCGTAATTTGCTATGTGAGATACAGTAAATGACAGGCAGGCTATACGCCTGTTCTCCTTTAGCTAATCCATGCTGCTAGCCTGGCTGCGTTTGTGCAGAGCGCTCATAATGTCAGCAAAATGCTATATTTTTTTATATATCAAACCTTCATTAAGTTACTTTTTTGATGTTTGTGCATTTATTCTTTACTTTTCGAGTTTTGGGATTTTGTTAATTTCAGCATTTTGTGTCAGCATATGGGCGTGTCTATACATGTATGCAGTGTGTGTGTTGATAATAATCTATGCAGTGGAGCGTTTTGTAATATGTGTGATGCATAATTCATTGATAAGAGATGGGATGCTCTTTCATTAGTCAAACCAATTGGGATGCTGTCCTGGACACACCTTTCATTACACTGCTCAGTGATTCATACTGTGTGTGTGTGTGTATATTTATCTGCATGGGCCATTGCGAGCACATGATGTATATAATTTGGACTTTCACTATGCAATTGATATTAGACGGGAAATCTAAATAAATGTTATTGCTGTGTTTAGCAGTAGCCTGCTTAAAAGGGTTATATTTATATGCTTTGCTAAGAGAGCATCTGGGAACAACTTCAAACCCCGACACACACTGCTGAATATGCAGTCAGGTCCATAAATATTGGGACATCGACACAATTCTCATCTTTTTGGCTCTATGTGCTTAAACTGCAGACTTTCAGCTTTAATGTGAGGGTATTTACATCCAAATCAGGTGAACGGTGTAGGAATTACCACAGTTTCTATATGTGCCTCCCACTTTTTAAGGGACCAAAAGTAATGGGACAAACTAAAACAATCATAAATCAAACTTTCACCATTGGTTAGGTTTAGGCAACAAAAGCATTCTACTTAATGTTAATAAATACATCATGACCTTGTCTAACCTCAATTCACTGTGACGGTCTAAGGAAATTGTGTTAATTACAGCATCAATTTACAACCTACATGTGTTAAAGATACAATATGAAGCACTGAGGATCAGAAAGTAAGTATATTAAAGCACACAACACAGAGGGAGCCATGGCCATCTTGCCCTGCAAGTGCTGGGATGCTTATTAACCAGCATTCTTATGTAGACAGGAAGGAGCAGTGAAGGTTTTCAAAGTGGGAGCTGCATCTGCTTAATGGGAATCTCCCTTGCAGGACTTCAGGGAGAATGCAGGGAGATGGGTGTTAAAATGTATTTAAAGTTATGGAACCACAACCCTTTTTGAACTGTTCAATTTTTTTATTTTTAAATTTATTTGTTTATTAAGATTTTTCTAATGATGATTAAAAAAAAAACACAGCAGCATTGCATTTTTCTCAAATGGCATTTACTGTTGCAACAGAATAGCATCATTTATAGGAGAGTGTTACTGTGTGAGTAGATAGTGGCACAGAAGACAGTCAGGATTTCTTTCTTTTGACAAATTATTAACAACTTAACATTAACAACATAAACTTTGGTGCTATCTTAGGATATTTAGCTACAATATAAATTCACTCAATACTTGTAAATGTGGTTTAATATGTTTTGAAAAATGTAAGATGAACATGTTCATATAAATATATAGTTTAAATAAAATATATAATATAAATATATACATTATTCTTGCTGTCCCTTCACATTTAACAACTTGTAATTTCAACACTTGTTTTTAAAACTGTACATAAAGTTATACATTTTGACTTGGCTCAGCTGTGTAGACATTTCTGACAATAATAGCAGGTTCACTGACATTGTCAAATAATACTAACTTGTATTTAACAATGGTTCATGTCTTGTCTGAATTTCAGAGTGGAAATATTAATTTCTGTTCCCTGATGCTTTACTATGCAATATAGGAATACATGCAGATGGGAAGATTACATGATTAACCTACATTCTCAGAGACTCTCCCACTCTCGACAAACACTGATCAGCTATACGTGGTAATATAAGCATCACATGTGAGTGGCATTTCTGGTTAACCTTGATTGAAACGCTGGAGAGACAGTCTATTCAGAGAACGTGTAATCTCCCATTCTGCTCTATCGTGTCAAGATTATCTCTCCACGCTAGATATTCCATATGTATGGGTACTCTGTAATGCACTGTGAGAAAACCAGGCAGACCCAGCTGCTCCTGCGGCAGTATGAAATGGCAGTTGAGTTCAAATGAAACGTCACAGCCACCAGAGCACTCAACCATGTGCTCAGACAAAGGATCTATTTATTATAAACACACCCATGGTCTAGTTGCAAGACACCACCAAGCCTTAGCTAGCTCTACCAGTTGCTAAGGCCAGGCGTAAAATGAGCGGAGGGTTCAAGTTCAAAAGATGGTGCTGTGGAATGCTGCCTTGGTGTGTTGATTGCATTGTTTTCTCTTGCTTTGTCTTTTTAATTCAGTGTTTTGCTGTAGTACCCAATGCTCTTTCACCAGAGAAGAGCTCGTGAACATCAGCAGAACAACTCTGGATTTATTTCCCGCGTTATTTGAATCATCTCTGGAATTACTCAGACATTCTCATCGAAGGTGCCCTCACCCTGAGGCAAATGAGAAAGATTGTCACGGATCAGACAGGCGGACCACAATTGCATCACGTATAAAGAGAGTTTATTTCAGGGTAGGAGGAATAGGTACAGAATAAACGTGACAGAGTGAGTACCAGAGGCGTCCAGTGGTGTTGAGGGGAGAAGAGTCC
>JAVQJD010066874.1:0-21307 GCA_036023655.1 Nannoperca australis | reverse complement strand
AGAGAGAGAGAGAGAGAGAGAGAGAGAGAGAGAGAGAGAGAGAGAGAGATGATGGAAATGTGAATGTTAGATAATAGTGTATAATAAATGTGTGTGTTTCTTCCTGTGACTCAAAAGGTAATAATTGCTGTGAATACAGTAAATGAGGAAAATCAGCCAGGGTGGTGCTGTTGTCTGGTTGTTATCTAGCATTCATTTGCAATCAGCATGTCAGTCTGGCTGATGACTGCGCCGCTGTGTTGTAGGACCATCACTTATGCAGGGCATGGCTCAGGAACTGGCTCTTTACCATCCTACAGTATGCATGGCGGAACCTCTGCTGCCTTCATGTCTCATCCTGTACACCTCTGCAAGGCCACACAGCAGAGAGACACACTTTTGTGTGAACATAAAGCTGCACAAAAAGGTCTAACTTACACGTGATGCATGCAACAACTGTACAATATTTAAATTGTTATCGTACTTGTCATTTCTGCACAATACACTTCATTACTCTCAATTATGAAGATGTGTTGTCATTATACACTGTAGGTAATGACTTAAAACTAAATAAAATAAGATTTTCAGTGGAAATGTTCACTGCCTGTCTCAACTCTGCACTCACAACTCCTGATAGATTGTGCAATTACAGACCTTCTCAGCCTTTGCCTCACTCTGTTATAAATCCAGAAAGGTTAACAGCCCTTCTAAAGCTCTTGGAGTGATAATGCAAGGGAGCCCCCGTTGTCCCCACACAACATCCCATATAGCAATACTATCTAATTAGCCCACTTAAGGACTTCTTTCATTTTAATGCTATGAGTACAGATAGCTAGCAGCAGAGCGGCGAAGATAAAGATTCAAATTGTCTCTCGACAATGGGTACCATATGCTAATGGCTATTCCCCCTTGGTTAGGAGCACGCCCCGGGGAGATGGCACTCTGCGCTTCATGGGCCACAGGAAAAAAAAACAAAAAGAGAGAAAGATACACGTGCATACATCATTTTATACCAAAGCTTTATTTTACCACGGCGGCCTATTGTCACAGCAGATTCTCTGCTGAGCCAGCTAAAACCAACTAAATGCAAGCTCAAAAGCCTGCGCTCTGCTGATAAACTTTCGCGCAAATTATACAGTGAGACATTTCAAATCTGATGCAAACACTCGACGTTGGGAAGCACATTATTAACAAGCAATGTCTCTCTCTGCAGCTCCACTTTTCTGTGGAACAAGACAGCCAAATATCTTCCCTCACTCCCTTCATATATGCAGTATAAAGAATGGATCATCTGAAGGGCTAACTTGCTCACCTAGAGAACAGTTGACAACCTGTTTTCATGTAATTTCCTGTCTATCTTTTTTTCCTTTATGTAACAGGTCACTGCATACAGTGTAGATAGGAGCAATGAGCCAGGGGTGATTTCTCTCCTGCCCTCCTGTTTGGATCCCACCCAGAGCCAGGTGTTATACTGATAATTGGCCCACAGTGTGGATTTTTGTTTTGCACTTGGCTGAACTGCTAGCTTCACAGTAACAGACACAGACACAGTCAGAGTACCGATTGGCTAGTTCTGTATCATGTTAATACCCTCAGGAGAGGAAGCACTACTGTGCCGCCATTACATTTCTGTGTGCACAGCAAAAAGTTGTTCCACCTGTGAAGGAATGCAAATTATATTTTGAGGGGGTGTTAACAAGATGCGGCCTATTTGGCAATGGGAGACCTACGCATCTTCATTAATTGGTATAATTCGTCAAAAACTGCGCTCACGCTTCCTCAACTTAGCTCTTAAATCAAAGGGAGTGTATCTAAAAAAGAAATGGACCCAACCTTGCTGCTATAGATATCCAAGCATGTTATTCTTGTTTCAAACAGACCAATGCTGTTTTATACAGTTTTCTGCTGTTTAGGAGTTTATATTTACCATGAGCAGACAGAGTGAATTCCAGCTCTCTCCCTCTCTGCGGCTAGCTGGGACCAGTGTAGCCGAGGCAGAGAAGAGTGCTGTGTGTCCTGCTGACCCACCCTGCAAATGAAAGGGTGCTGTGGTGCCGTGGCTGTTCCTAATTACTACCAAACAGCTGCAAACACATTGGGCTACAACAGGGGCCCAGCCGTACTGCCAGGCCAGGGGACAAGCCCTACAGTGTGGGGAGGCCACAGGCGGCCCGCTGTGCTCCTTGCTACCCTCAGCTCACTCCCACGCCATGAGGTCCCCGCTGCAGCCCGGCGCTCCTGCTGCCTCATCAACTTCTCTGGCTGAAATTGCAGGGTGGCAGGGGAATCATGTCTGTAAATACGACCGCACTGACAAAGAAATGTCATGGTCCCTGTTCAGCTGGCTGGGACTTTGGGGATGGTGGTATGTCTGTTTAGATTCATACACACCATGACAGCTGCTGAACTCTGGTCCAAGGCAGGAAGGAAAATAGAAGACGGTAACCTTCAGACAGGTACAGAACAGACTTTTTTTCACAGACGCAAAAGAAGGATACAGAAGCATCTTGTAAAATATGCTTAGAAATAAGCTAATGATACTTAAACCTATAGAGATAGACAGATGGATAGAAAATTCGGACACTCACCTGCCTGTTCCTCTCATCCATGATCCTGGTGATCTGTATCTTCTTCCGCCCCATGGCTGCGTCCGGTCTCTCTGACACCACAACAATATCAGAAAAACAACACGATTTCTTCCCCCAACTCTACTAGCACATCGTGCAACAGTCTCGCTTCTTGTATACACTCTTTCTTCTTTCTTCGCAATACGCTCTTCTACAGATCACACCACAATCTGCAAAAAAAACAAGACAGAGAAGGGGGGAGAGAAAAACAGAAAGTTAACTTGACACTCAACAATGTCTCCTTAGGAACTTCAAATAACTGGAGGGCTCTGTTCTCTGGTCTCAAGCACATTTAGAAAGTATGAGGCCACATGGCATACCCCTTATCTCATCTGCTGTTGCACTTGAACCACAGAAGTCGGTGAATGATGGGTTCACACGTACAGGCCAGCAGCTATACAAGCTGTACTGAACTGTACACAAGTACATGTATACATTAAGACAATGAGGTCCTAAATGATGAAATTACTTTCACCTCTGGTTGGAACCATTAATTGTGACTAACTGAATAATTGTAATGACTATTCTAATATTTTACAGCAATAGTTTTAATTTTGGGAAATGTCCTTTTTTGCTTTCTGTATTTGCTTTCTGTAGACTTTTAGAAAATCTATACCACTCATAGCTGTCAGTTAAATACAAGCCCACGGCCAGCAGCCAGTTAGCTCAGTTTAGCATGGAGACTAGAAACAGGGGATGCAGGTAGTCTGGATTAAAAAAGATATAACATGTTAATTGGTGACTACTGCTGGTATTGTTACCTTTGGAGAAAGCCAAGTTAGCTGTTTCCAGTCTTTGTGTTAAGCTAAGCTAACCAACTTCTGGCTATAGATCCATTTTTACTAAACAGACATGAGACCGGAAAATTCTCATCTAACTCAAGGTAAGAAAGCAAATACATCTATTTCCCAAAATCTTTACTTTAAGTAATGCTAGGAAGTGGCGGGGCAGAAAGTTGGAACAAGATTCATGTAATCTCTATATGTTCTGATGTTTTACAAAGCTACGTTTACCTTAATAGAAAAAGTTTGTCTACCTTTCCCTGACTGCAGAAACAGAACAGCAACATGTCCTTATTCTTTCTGAGCTGACCCACCCTAATGCCAGCTTGGCTTTAAGATGATTAAAAGAGCACCCAGTCTGGGGATGACAGTAGTTGAAATCTCCTGGTTTGGAGGAGAAGCCATAGGGGGTGATGAGGGTGGGGGTGTATTCCCACATGAGCTTGTAACCTGGCCAGTGGTTCAGACTCACTGTTCCCCAGGGAACATCTAACACTGTGCTGTCTCTGCTTCTCCGCAAGAAGAGGTATAGCCCCCTCCCTGGAGGCGCATCCATCACTTACACCCAGCAAATAGAAAATGTCTAAACAACTACATTTCCCCTATGAGTACAAATGCAGAAAGGTTAACAACTCAGGCCATTACATGCAGTCAGCAGTTGTGAGGCGAGGAAGCCAGGGGCCGAATTGGCAGTGAAAATGAAAATGACCAGTTCCAGTGGCACACAGTCATTATGGGTTACAGATGGACTGGCATTATGGTGTCTGGCTGTCTAAATTGGGGCTCCACTGTAGGCAAACTTGACTGAGATCACCTCGCTAACTACCCACGCAGGGCTGTCTGAGCCAGGAAAGTAACCGCCTTAACCCCCACAAAGAATTTCCCCAAACCACATCACAACAGGCCAGAGAAAATGACAATGTTGTTCATTCACCATTTCACACACACACACACACACACACACACACACGCACACACACTGACAGAGTAGTGTTTGAATTAGAGGGAGGTCAGGTACGTCAGCTCCCCCAAAGACATACCTGAGCCGCCCTGACAGCAACAGTAATGCAAGTAGCAAAATGTGATAACTTTGTAACATTTTGCAACATTGTGTTTATAATGAAAAAAATGAAATTGTCACTGAATTTAATAGAATGTGAGGTATGCTGGTGAATTCACTGTGTGTTTATGAAGTTAATATAATGACAGAAATTTGGATTTCTTTAGCAATCTTGATTCTCTCTGTCTTTAATTTTGAATGAATGTCAAAACAGATTTTTGGATTTACATTATTTAAATAGCTTGAAAGCATTTTGCCAAAAAGGCAAGTGATTAACCTAACAGACAATGGACCAGTGTGGTATATTTTATCTGCATTGAGGTGAGAAGTGTTTGTTCTGTGATCTGTATTGGTTGAGGGAGGTTATACTGCTTGCTATTTATAGGTGATAATAAATACAGTTTTACTAGTTGTCTTTGAATCTTGATGCAGTCGTTTACAGTATTCTACAGTTTTTATCTGTGCTTTGAATGAATATGAATTAAGAAAGAATCCAGACACTAACACATACACACACATGCGCACACATCCTTTCCTCTCTTTATACAGAGGAGCTGTCACAGCAGGACAGTTCACGTCTAGAGGCATAATAGACTGTGTCATGACATTTCTCTTACACAGATACAAAATGACAAGCTTAGAGGGCCTTCAGACTGCAGGTGTGCCACGCTCCCAACTTAGTGTCCACATTCATCAAATGTTTGTTGAAAGCAAAAACATCTTGCTGACAAAACCCTCATTTTCAGGAATTGAATGATCACACTAATCTAATGCTGTGGTTGATCATATCGCAACATACTTCACTGTAGATCAAATAACGCCTTTTCAATCTCCAAAACTAAGTGGGAAATTTTAAGGTGGCACCACTAGACATGTCAGAAGATGGTCAGATTACAAAGCAGAACAATGTCTGTACTGTTGCAGAGTGGGTTTGTGCGTGACACTTCTCTTGAGTGTTAAAACAAGACAGAGTGTCTGTTTATGGCCTAAATCATGTGCTCTTTGTGTGTGTGTGTGTGTGTGTGTGTGTGTGTGTGTGTGTGTGTGTGTGTGTGTGTGTGTGTAAGAAACAGAGCCAAAGAGACAAACAGAAAAAGAGAAAAGTAAAGGGGGAAAACTGAGCCTAGAAGCAGGAGCAGGACAACACGAGGCTATGAGGCCACAGTAACTGATGTAAACAGGATGTAAACCCTGCTGCAAAAGTCCCACCTCAATAAGTCATATATATAATTTTGCAAATAATGACGTTTGTGGTCATTAACCTTATTTGTTTTAGGGATGTATCAATCCGATTTGTTGGATTGGTCCTGGCGCTGGAACCGACTTTGTTAAGTTGATATCGGTTGGTATCAGACAAACGCTACGCATTAAATACAGTTTTCTGTTCTGCAACACTCAGCGGTAAGCTAGCATGGTAAAAGCTACCACTGGTACTTTGCTACTTTCTGCATGTGCTGCACAGTGAAACCAAAAGTGACTGGCGTGGTTAGCAAACATTAGCAAAGATTTAATCCATATCGTTTTTCCAACAGTAGATTTAAAATGGCTCAAAAAATCACGCAGTGACGTTACGGCTTATCAATAATGAACCAAAGTTAAAAAATGCTATTGGATGAGCCACATTGTCCAACAGGTCGGTTTTGGTCTGGGAAAACAGACAGAGTGCCATGTAATTATACTAAAGGGAAGCCTTTTCCGTGTGGACGCACAAAGGACAGTGAGTGCAGCATCAGATCTGAACATCTCCGCTCACAGCAGCTCAGAGCTATTTGTAAAGGCTGAACCTGTTTACTACACCAGTAATCCTGCAGCGCGAACTGTGTGTGTTGCATCTATTAGACAAAACCTGATGGTCTGTCTGTCTTATGAGTATAAATAATACATTTTGTAAAAAGAAAAAACTCCGCCACCACCGCTCTGGTATCAGATCGGTGGTGGCGGAGAATTGGGTGCATCCCTAGTTTGTAGATAGAGATCAACACATTCATCTCATCACATACTCTTTTGAAAGACTTTGATATGATACACCTGATATATTTTGATATAAACCAGTCCAGCACATCTGAAAGTTGCTTACGAAACATTTGTAACACATAAATCAATGTGCAGAGAATATGTCGCCATAGGAACGGCCACATCAGCTTGACAGAAAGTCAATATGACACGACTAACAGAACGAGTCTAAGCCTTACTTCACCGTCTGTTAAGTACACATACACGTTTTGGAATACGCAGTATCTATAAAAGTAACTAAGCATTACAATCGTTTCAGGCCAGACCAGAGCCACTTTGGTCCTCCATGACAAGGTGTGAGACTGGTCAAGTGACAGGAGGGCTAGTCTGCCTCCTCCTCCCTTAAGACAGACCATGGAGACACTGGGAGGTTTGGTGACAGGCCTGGCCCTTTCACAATCAATAAAACATGCTCAATTCCCAGTGTAATTACTGTTTCCAGCACGTCCTCCTCCATATGTGCTTGTAAGCCTTGTTTTCACTCCACACAAAGTTGAGGCATTACTCCCTTAACTGTTGTCCTATATAAAAAGGTAACATAAAATTACGTTGTAGATTTATGTCGCAGGGTTCAGCTAATGAAAAAAAAGAATTAGGTCAGTGTTATTCTGTACGTGTGTAATATAATAAAACTGTATCAACTTAATCTGCACCACTATAGTCTTTTCTTTTCAGGTCACATCTCAAATGTCCAAATAAAATCCAACATTTTCACATTTAATTTGAAAATTCTTGTGTTAAAGAATCACCCACTGTGTGCGGCAAGCGTGCCTCCACTTCTTTGAAGGTGATGGACAGCAGCCAAAGTCTTGAGCATAGCCGTGACAGTTGCGCTTCCTGTGCAAGGCAACGTTAGCCTCGGTGTCCTACCACAGGGCAGACAAGACTCAACTTCCTGCTCCTCCACTTCCTGTTATTCAGGACCTTCTACATGCCCCTCTGCGGGGGAGTCAGAGCGAGCCGGGGAGGAAGAAGAAGGGAGGAGGAAGAAAGGGAGGGACCACCTTGGGGACACCCTTCCCCTCTGATCCTTCCCCTTATTACAATCCTGACTGAAAGTCCGAGACTAAACAACAACACAGGCTCATCTCTTGTGGCTTCGCTCTGTGTGCTTATTATGTTTACTGGAAGGATCATTACACAGGCTGGACGTCGTGCACACGCTGCTCTCAGCCGCTCACTTTACAATTAGTAGGCAGAGACCTTTCCTTGTTATTCAAACACTCCAACGGTTACATAAGAATGAATCACAGCTCTCGCAACACAAGTTAATATACATTGAAACAACAAAATCATGACATCCTATTTCTGATAGGATGCAACAGCCTCGCGCATGTAATCGGATGTGCATTGATATGGGGATTCTGTGAAATAATCCATGACAACATTCTAAAGTGTATCGAACTCAAAGTGGCAACACTGCGGCTCGGGTTATGATTAGCTCCTGGCAGACTGAAGACATAAAGCGGAGCAGACTAAATCCACAGTTTTAGCGATTTGTTTCAATGGAGACTTGACACCAGCGCAGTAGGAAATGAACATCCACCTCTTTGTTCTTGCTTTCATCAGGAGGTGTTGTACCTGTAAATGGGGCTGTTGGCCTGAGGGAAGTGGAGGCAAGCCAGCCCTCTCACGCTCTCTCCATCTTCCCTTTTGTGAGAGTGCGCTTATCTCCCTCTCCAGCAGCGAAAGGCAGGATTGTGGCCCCAGCAGCATCACTAGTGTTAATGTCTCCTGATGCTAATCTGACACACGACTGATCCCTCAACAACCACGTTCTCCATCCCCTCTTTTCAACCCTCCCTCTTCCTTCTTTCTTTCTTTCTTTCTTTCTCTCATGATTTCTTTCTTTCCTTTTCTTTCTCTCTTTCTTTGAACTCATGTTATACGTTCCCTCACCTCAGTTTCCAAGGCAACTAATGAGATATAATTAATAAGAGCTATCGCAAGGGCATGCGAACAAAAAGTGAAAAGGAGGCTTTGAGAAATGTAGCAAGAGGTGGGGCAGTCTGCAAAACATGGACTTTCTGCAGCACTTCCCCTTCCTCTGTAAAGCATTGCTTGGGGTGACATTTCTCATAGCAGAGAATGATTTGAATAACATTTAAAGGAGAGGGTAAAATGATTACGATATGAATACCTTGAAAGTGACAAAAGAAATCTTTTTTTTTTTTAATGGAAACCGGTAAATGTTTCATAAATGTATATACATTTAAAAAGGTTGTCAAGCACCTTTCTTGTCTTATTTCATTAAGCAAATATGTGTCCTCTATATATTAAATAAGTCTGAACTTAACTCGGTCGAGTAAGATATAAAAATGTGACCTGCACAGTAGGGACAGTCACAAAGCCAGCAGTGAGAGCCTGCACTGAAATGGCAGCCAAGCAGACAGCGAGTGGTTAATCTGCCCTGATGACTGGTAGCTCAGTCCAACTCTCCAATGACCCAGCTGTAATCCCACATTGGATCAATGCAAGTTCAAACAATCCTCCATGCTTCTAGCACCTTGCTTGGGCTGGGGGATGGTGCTGTAAGACAGGGACCAGGAGACAGAAAGCTACTTATCACCTCCAAAATGACATCAAAAGGAAAGAAAACCCCACAGGATGAACCTGTCCTCGCTGAGAAAATGTTTCAGTGTAGGCCACGTTATACAGCCGACTGAATGGAAATGGTGACGCTCTTCAGATAAATACCGGACATGTATCCAATCTGCACAATTTGAATGACGATGAGTGGATATAACAACCAATAACCAAAGGACACCATACGCTGACAGTATTACCAGACAGACATCCTCCATCTCACTCTCACAGTACTGTCAGGGGATGAGAGGACTATGCAAGGTGACTTTGACTAAGTGCCTTGGGGTTTCATGAGAAAACGCCATTGACATTACATTAATTTCATGTCTCTTTTTTAACTGTCTTAGTGCCACAGAGCCCTGGATAGCAAGTTGAAAAAAAATGAAACCGACACTTCTGCTTTAGCTTCAAGGCACAGGCAGTGGACATCTAGATGCCAAGAAGACAACAGTGACAAATAGGTGACATGATCTGCTACCAACTTTTTCCTTACTTTTAAGAGTCATTCAACAGAGGGATGAGACATTTGCTCAACACAGCACGATAAATGTTAGTCAGAAACTTTCCACTGTGCTTCACGTGTTTGGGTTTGATAGCAGGTGTGTGTATGAAAAAGAGACAGAAAGAAAACAAGAGAAAGAGAGAGAGAGAGAGTCAGACAGAGACAGTGGGAGAGAGAAAACAGTATGACTGTGTTAACTATGTGGAAAGATGTAAGGGAAACAAGACTAAAAGAAGAACCCCATGCCCATCCCATCCCACCTCTGTGGTAGTGTGCGGCAGCGGCGTTGTAACATAATTACTGCTGGGACACTTCTATTCCCAATGATCCATTTGCGTCAGTCAGGTTTTCGAGCCCAGCCAATGAATGGATTCTCAGTTTCTCAAGGATAAAGAGATGACCCTCTCCTAAATGTTATATCCATTTCATGTAGAAAAGCTACTCTCCTCCTCAAGGTAAATCCCTTGATGCCCATTTGGGTGAAACTTTTATGAACAAAGAAAATGATGATAACTTCCTTGATGCAAGGCTAGGGTGATGAATTATGTCTCATTAAAAATGAATGCGCTTGACGACTAAGAAATTATAGATGTACGTTACAGTTGCTATAGTGTCCTACAAGCCCCAGTTTGTGCCTCCAAAGTATCACCATTACAATTGAGTCACAGAGTTAAGCATCTGAGTTTCCGTGAAATAATTACCAAGCAAAAATCCACGAAGGTCGTTTATCATCTCATACCGCTATTCTGAAGGTATTTCCACAATTCTTAAAGACTATTCTACCCATCTGGATGAAAACATATTCTATCCACTCCACGACAAAATTTTTATTTTTTTCCTAATCCACACAAAATTTGTTAGCTGGAAATTAAATTGCTCCTTGCTTTAATTGTTATATTATATATATTTCCATACAAAATATCAGGTTAATACTTTGATTGTATTTTACAAAAAGAGAAAAGACAAATCGGATTAGGACATACAATTGCAACTTAAAAAAATGGTTTAAAAACATTTTTTTATTGTGCAGCGGACTGAAGAAATTTCCATCCAGATGGTTCAGAGTCTTTGAGGAATCTGGAAATACCTTCAGAACAACTTTAAATGTTGTTAGAAGACCTGGATTTTTCAGAGATTGCTCGATATTTCTTTTTTGGAAACTTGGATGCTTAGCTCAGTGACTCAAATGTAATGGTGATACATGAGAGGCACACTCTGGGGCTAGTGTCCTGCTAGAGTTTCAAACTGTTAAGGCAGTATTTCTCATAGTAGCACATAGTAGAGTAAAGCTGCATTGTGGCTTGACAAACCTCACCGGTAGATTAACCTCTTGAACCTTAGAAATAATTTCTAACCAGCCGATCAACCGTATGTCATGCTATATCAATAAAATGCAATTGACAGGCTAATGGCTAACTACTCACTTCATATTAATGCTGTTGGTTTAACAAACGGTCTCTAACCAAAATGCCTCCATCACCTCCATTCCTTATGACAATGTGTCAGTTTAACAAGTCAGTGTCTTGACATGACAACATCAGTATCCATCATTATGGGTGAACACTTCCTGTGCCACACGTTGCTCGTGCTGATAAAGTGACTGAGGGAGTTTTAATGTCAAGTTTCACCATTTCTTTTTTGTGTGTGTGAGATAACTTGCTGTAAACTGAGCATATATTTGAAAGAAACTGTGTTGTTCCAACACTTGCACACACAGACACACAAAACACACAAATACAGTAAAACTAATGCATGCATGGTCCTCGAGGTTTATAAATTTTGCATAGCATTACAGTGTGTTGCTGTGGTCTGATATGGTATGATGGCATGCGTCCATTTGCATGGTTGTCTATCATCAGATGGACTTCTCACCGGGGAACAATAAGAATGCCAACACCATGGGGAGAAATAGTCCCCCACCCTCCCAGGAACCCTGCGAGCTGTGTTAAGCGCCATGGCAGCCTTTTGATGTTGCACAGACCGCAAACTCAGAGATGGTAAACAGCAAAGATGATCCAAGATCTTCCTCCAGGGGGAATCCACAGTGTAAGGATATTAGGGACGTCATGCATAATGCGTCGCAGCAGCAGCACATTTACCCCGATCTCAACACATCTTCGGATCCAGATTAGACACTGAGATTCCAGATATTCAATTCTCCCCCGGTGTTTGATGATCAGCAGGCAGATTTAACTAACTACATAGTGAGTGCTGTAGATAGACAACAGTTTTGTACGCACACATGTAGTCCATATTGTTTAGGATTAAAGTTACCGTCTGCCTTCAGAGAACGTCTGCTTTTAATGGAGGAAAAAAATTAAAAAGCTCAGAATAAATATTTGATTTTCTCTTCCCATTTTTCTCTTCCACTCGATGCCTCTTTCTCACAGTGTTCCATTACATAAAAGGTTTATGCAATCCGAGCAGTGAGGATGGCCATGAGTCATTTCAACAACAGTGAAAGGGGCTAGCTGAAGTAGCATTGATTCTTTTTTTTTTCTTCTTACGATTTTATGTTATAGAATTAGTCTGTTAATTATCTCACACAAGCCTGTTATTCACACATAACCTCAAGTAAGAACACTTCAAATAAAGCAACTGCTCACCCATTTCTGAAAATAAGAGTGTGACACATGCAGGCTGGAACTGGCTGGCAAATGCATGTGTATATGTTATGTTATGAGGTTTCTATAGCATCACACTCTGTGTCACACAGAGAGTTTTCATTTTGAATCATCAGAGTTTGCGTTGTGAATGATGTGTTTCTAACAGTAAAAAGCAGTTTTGGACTATCCCTGAAAGTCATATTTCCACAAGGCGGCTGGGACCAAGAACTGTGCATTTCTTGACTGCTGATATAAGTTGGAAAATGACTTAAATCTGAAAGTTCTTTTCTCTTGTCTATAGCAATTTGAAAATCTATTGAAATCAACTTTCTGCACACACACTGCGGCACACAGTTTCTCCCAAATCAGATGACGTGTGCTAGCTGTCACATGAACAGTGTGTGCAAACAGTGTGATAGAGAGAGAGGGAGACAGACAGAGAAAGGGAGAGAGAGAGAGAGACCCCCACAGGCCCCGCTGCTGCTCGCCTCTCCAGGATTCTTTTCAGGCAGACTGTTTGCTTATAGCCTCGGGTCCTGGGTCCCAGGGCCAGCGGCTAATGATGGATGCCCCCCCCCCCCACTCCTCCAGACACCCCACCTCCTCAAACCCCATATACAGAGGATGAGGGGAGAAGGGAAACAAAATCAAGAACAACACAGTCTGACATGAATACAGGCTGGCAACAGTTCACTGGTGGAAACACTATACCGTTTTCAACTAGATTTGTAGCCCACAGCACACAGATGGAAAGTGGACCGGCAGAAAGGAAGAGGACAGACAGGCAGACGCACAAACAGCGGGCAGACTCAACACCTCACTCACAATCACAGTCACACTATAGAGAGCTGGGATCTAGAGACTGGAGATGCAATGACTATATAAAATAAATAAATCTGAACACCCTTGATTTTAAACGACCAGTTTAAACTGAACTAAAATTTCAAAAATGACAAATATAGCCCGCGATAGTGCAAAGATTTTGAAAGGGTAATGTTTCTCCTTTAGGATGCTGTGTGAACTGTGAAAGCCCAGAGACAATATCATGGCTTGTAAAAGTGATATCTGACCAGGCTTACACTTCCTCTAAAGTGGGAAAGGTCAAAAAGACATTCTTACCATACTGTATCTGGGTCTTAACAGTTTGGAAACTCGTGCTCTGGCTAAAAAGAACATGCATAAGGCGACGAGGCGTTGCAGTGTTCATGCTGCTCGAGATCAGCCCTAACAGCAGAGAGGAAGGCAACTTTGAGCAGAGCCCTGCAGTGGGCTGAAGCAGCTTCCAGAGAGCAGAAGGGACTGGGTCACTTCCCTTCCCCGTTCATACGGCTGATGTGTGCTGCAGAATAATGGGAGGAATCACATCCCCCCCAGCTGTCCTGGTTCACAGGGCTTCTCAGACAAACAGAAAAACAAGGATATCACAGGCCAGACCTCCTTCCTGCAGCTTGGGAGACCACAGGGCAGGCCCAGCTGCAGGAGATCCAACTCTTCCTCCCAGCAGCTACTGGACTTGTAGTCAGTGTGCTCACTGTAGGAGCTGTGACACCCACGTCTCACATCTGTATTTACTACACCAGCCATTGACACTTTTCCATGGACTCGACTTCTTCCTATATTGTGTCACATAATGGGAGGCCACATTAAATGGTGATAAAGGCTAAAACTGATGTTTCAAAATCTGCTGTTAATGCACTCAGCAATATCGTAGTCAACAGATTCATCACACGGAGCTTACCAGACTTTGAAGAAAGTTTACTTTGCACACAGTTCAATTGTTTGTATATTTGTGGTGCTGCTACTTAATCGACTCTATACAAAGCCAGAGAAGTCAAATCTCCAGTGAGAGATGCTTTTTAAGATCTACAGTAGAACATCAGGAATTCAATACAGTCGGGTATATTAGCAATCATGGGAGATCTTTTGATCTAGTAAATTAGATTATAATATATTCCTTTGATTTATGTTTTTTTCAGAGTCTCATTAAAATTCAGTTAAAATGCAACTCAGCAAAGACATGTCTTTCTTAACTTCCTTTTCAGCTATCGTTTTCTCTCTTTGCACGATTCAACTTAATATCACCACAGTACTGTGTGCCAGCATCACTCACTATTATTACATCTCAATGCAGGCAAATGTCCTTTTGTGTAAACAACAATAAGAAAACTAGCTAAAAAAGAATCACTAACCAAACCACAGGGCGCACATTTGGATTCTATGTCCTCCAAGTGTCACCCAATCAGTTTAGAGATGCTGCAGTGTGATACTGTGGTTTTTCTTGCACACCAGAAAGCCCAAGAAGGAGGAGGCCTCTTAGAAAAGTGCTAAATGACTTGACTTCTCAAAGTCGTCACCTTTGCTCTACCGCAAGCTTCCACAGTCTACCCTCCCAAACCACATTGTGTGCATGTGCTATTCTTTCTGCTCATTAGAGAATGTGACTTGTCAAAATTAACACATTAACCAACAACTTAGGGCACAAGAAACAAAGTATGGTTCTTTAGATGATGGTGTTATTTTAGGATACAATGGCTAAAGTGGCTTTCTAACACCATGTGTTTGTTAGATTGTATTCAGAGTCTCAGTCAGCGTCCAGTATGGATGTGGAGTGAGAAACAGACTAGGATCATATTGGCAAAAGAAGATTAGCAGCAGATTTAGAGTGCGGCTCTGCCTGAGGATCTTCCTGCTGATTCTCTTGGTTGAAGAGGTGAAGAGACCTCCAGTCAGCCCTCATTTGGAAGAGCAGGGGAGACAGGAAAAGACGATGCGGCCTTAAGCTGCTCTGCCCTGCTCAGCAGCACATGTGCTGAGTGAGCCAAATGGGGTGGCTTACCACCAGAGGTCTCTGTCAAGGGCAGGACAGTTGAAAGGTCACTGCTAGCAGTCTTGCTATACAAACAGTGCCTCAGCGGGTAATACATTCACCCTCTGAGCTTTCATCAGGCTATTAGAGAGCCTAAACAATACTGCAGATCTGACATCCAATGAAATTTAGTTTATTTAATGTTAAGAGCTAAATGTTTTTATAACAGTCATTATGGCATTTATTAATTACAAATATTTGGAAAGTTTTAAAAACCACTTGTTTACTTGGAGTAATAACCTCAGACTGAGTTCTATCAATTGACTCAATGGTATTTGAGAACTGTATTGAAGTGCATGCGCTGAATTTTAATGTTTAAAAAGGAGAATTCTTTTAACTTTTACTCAACTGCTCCATGTAAAAGGGTAAGCAGTATTTAGCAAGTTGATGTTGTCTGACACCCAGAGCTCGTTCACACGCATACCAATGGCTCATGATCACAGCACATCATGCCAACACCACACAGAAAGAAACTTCACCCAAGACCTCCTTGCGGCGCGGAAGCAGCGCTAACCATGACCTACATGCATTAATAAAAATAAAAAAATGTATTTAATAAGTGTGTCTCTTGACTTGAAATTAAACTATAAACGTTTTCTGCTTTAAATTCATAGATTAGGTCTAATTATTAGTTTGAAGGCCAGCTATTGGTTTATCAAAAAAAAGAAAAAAAGCAGCACCAGTCTTCTCTCTTTTGTCTACAGGAGACAGTCTACAGTTAACTGCGGTCTAAAACATTATCTGCCAGGCTCAAGATTCTGCATCCAACCTCCAGGTCTCACAGGAAAACGCTGGAATCTCCATATTGCTGATAGAGCTCCAATAAACAATGAATCATGTTGCTACGGCATTTTTGTTGGTCAAGAGAAAGCTGAATAGTTACAGTGTGACAGTGAGTATCAAGCCACTTTTTTTGTTTTTTGATCTTAAAGAAAGCATGCCATAGTACCAAGTAACAAGTACTAAGTAAAAATTTTATTTGCAAAGAAAAAAGTTGAGACAATTATTTATTTAAAAGTAAAAAAAGTGTTTGCAATAACCTCAGTGCATTTGTCTGCGGACTTACACAAACTTTCTGATGTTTCAGTACGTTATTAAAGCCAGTTTCATCAACCAAAACCAACCACAAAACCGTATTTGCCAATAAACTCAACTGTACTTAATGCTCACTTTACGATAACAAGCAGCTCTGTGTAGATGCAAACATATATTTTGTTTTAATTGATTCACAATCACGTCAACATTTAAAAGAAAATTTTAAACAACTGTAAAACAGTGGTAATATCCCCATCTGCTGTAATGTTATAGCTACATTTTCCGTATAAAAGAACATCTTGACTTACCAAACAATCAAAAAAAAAACACTATCCTCTTTATTGGACCAAGAATGTTCAGCTTCTATCTCTTATTTTTCAGTCAGTACATCCTTGGCTTCCAGCTTTCTGGTGTTTTGTCCTCCTTGGAAAAATGTCCTGGGAGGAGGAGAGTGGAGGAGAAAGACTTTCACTCAGTGATTCAGAGGCATCGTGTAAACGCCAGCATTCTCTTTCTGACAACCAGCGTTAATTGCAGATCCGACTCGCCCACACACTCCACATTTCTCCTGGAAGGAGAAGCTGAGACACTGAGACTGAAGTGGGATGAGGAGTGCAGTAAAAGATGCTGCAGCTGCCCGTTCCTCACACCGTCGCCACCTCTCATTTCTCCCTTTCCACTGACAACTTGTGCTAAGACGCTAACACGCACTTACGCGCATTTACAGAGACATGCAGGGGCACGCAAACATAATATGTAACAAGGCTAAAACATTTAATAAACAGTGGTGGTCATCGTGGAATATCCTCCATCTAGCTCGCATTACTACATCATCATATCGTTGATTAAATAATACACAGTGGAATCTAATAGATATATTATCAAACCTCTCTGTATGTGTTTGTGTAATGGCTAAGGTAGAACATTCGGGGTCTGATGAGGTTAGAGCAACAGTTCACCGCATGCATGAGAAAAGCATTTGTGATTGCTCTATCTGGCCTGCACAGACATCATATTCATTCCTTTGACTAATACGACAAACTGTTAAAATGATATTGACTTCAGCAGCGTTGAAAGAATCCCTCATCTACACATTAGACATAAGAGCTCACGTGATGCAGATCATGAGCAACTAGGCCCATTACTGGCGAGGCCTGGGGCAGCACAGAAGCTAATGACTGCAGATTGGAGGGTGCTTTACTGCTTTGCTTTAGAAATCACTTGCAACCAGCTGGTATGGTAGTGTACATGCCGCCAGAACAGCAGTAACATAAAATAGACAGTGAAAAATACAAGTATGGTTTAGTAGTGCTGCAACAACTCGTGTGCCTGAAGAACTACTTTAACAATAAAATGTGTCATTGGTTCCACCTGATAGCTGAGGGATACACTGTAAACTGTAAAATGTTTAATATTGGGGATAAGGCAAAGAAATGATTTTTTTTAAACAATACACCAAATACACAGCGTTTAAAGATGCGGATACATCATGAATGAATTGCTGGATTGTATCCATACAATAACACAAAACACACTTTACACGTTGCAACATGTCAGAGAGCCCAAAGTGAATTGTGAATAGAGAACAATTTCAGGTTATGCTAGTGGTGTTTTCCATTGCAGCTGAATAAAAACTACTCCTTCTGCATGTTATTAATGAGACATGTATGGTGAAAAGGTCAAGCTACAGTTGGCCACTACCCACTCTAGTGAGGGGTGACAAGATGCTGCAGAGATTCAAAGAACCACCAAACAGCAAAGACCCTTTCTCACAAGCTGTTACCAAACTGCCGATACAGCGTATCTGAATTTCACTGTGCACTGTCCCATAGCCTGTCACTTTAAATAATAAAAAAGTGGGATATTCAAGTGAACAATCACCTTCAAAACATGTTGCATCAATTAACCGGACTGGGTCAGCTTATAAACCCCCACCATATCTCTTGAATAAATGACTGAGCGGTTTACTTTATAATCAGGAGATCAGATATAAGGATCTGAATCCAGTTAAAATGGCAAAATAAAAAGAGCTTAGGCTTGATGTGTTATGGTATGCTGTAGATATACATACAACACTGGTGACAGCATGTAGGCCTAGGCTATGGCAATAAGCAAGTGTAGTGATGTCACCGTCAAGCAATTCTTTTAAACTGGTAACCTCTGGCGCTCAAAACTCAAAATACATTAAACACATTAAATAATTGACTATATTTGAGTTACAGTAGGTTGGGAGGGTTTACGTGATTGTTTTGCATAATTTAAAACTTAAAATATGGTGTAAACTCAATATCAGACCTCAGCTTGTGTCTTTACTGTGTGTTGTTGTGATGGCTCACCAGCGTTACTGTATTACGTTACCTACTATTTTGCCCAAACGGTGCGCCTGTTTTACAAAGTAGCCTACAGTTTTTAAACACTTCACACTTTCGATCCCACGGCTAACTGTGAGGGAGTTTGAAGAAGCAGAACTCACAAACGGACCCTCTCAAAGAAGCTACAGTAACGCGTTTTACCGGCTGTTTACGACGAATCTCCTAAAAGTTTCTCGCGGACGACTTGATATCAACAGCGCGCGCGTCTGACTGCACCCTTTAAACAGACAACAGACATTTTACGGCATCAAAACCCCGCTGATAATGTGACCCGGCTCGCGTCAAGTGGCACGACACGGGTTTTAAAATTCTGTGTGTCATATTCGGCACGTAGCCTACCTCGGAGAAGGTATAGTTAGACAGGTAGGTAGGTTTAGCCTACAGTTAATGTCTCCCGTCTCCCAAAATCCACTCCACGTCTCCCTCTTGCGCTGCTCTGCTCTCACTCACTGTAGCCACAGTACCGCTGCCATACTCCGCAACATTGTTTCTATTTCCGTTACTCACCTTAAGTCCCAAGTCAGTCGCCGTGTATAGACACTCTATATCGGTGGCTCCAGTGGATAAACGTAATTTCAGTTCACATTTACACGCTGACTGCTATTTTAGGGGGAGCTGACAAACTCAGAAAAGCCACTCTCCCTCTTGTCAGTGAGAGACTCCTCCCCTCATCTGACGAACTGCCTCCCCCCCCCCTCTCTCTCTCTCTCTCTCACACGCACACACACACACACACTGCCGTAAAAACATTAGAACACATTGAACAAGTCTCACAAATCATTATAACAACTCTGTTCCAAAAAAGCCCTGAGGATGAGTCAGTTGTAAAACAGACTAAACTTGTGGAAACTTTGGCAGAACCAACAGGCAAAACCCACTTACACACAAGTAAGTAATTACACAACTATACAGTAATTATTGAAGTACAGTGTGTTTTCTTCTTGAGTGACTTCAAATCTGGACAACTACTTTCCAAAATTACTCGGATCAGCCTCATCACATTAGATACATTTGACGTCACATCTCTAAGACAACAGCAATGGAATTTGGTTTAAAGGGCACCGCGCAGAGCCAATGGAAACCTGCAGCGTCTGTTGAGCGGCCAATTAGAGGAGGAAGGCGGGACCTGTTTGACTCGCATATGAGCCTGTCACGTGTACGTGCAGGATCAGTGGAGGTGTGGTGACTTGCCCACCGGGCTGTTTTTACTGGCATTTGGAAGCAGGTGCGACAGAAATCCGGCACAATTATCATCTACTGTTTCAATTACGTATTTAATATGAATGTGACGAACGTGTGGCCAAGTTTAGACAGGGTATAACTACAAGCACATGCGCACCTATTATGAAGAAATGTAGCAGTTTAAACCTATTACAAGTTAATAGGGCTACATCAGGGCTTGAATACAGTGTTGCAAAGAAAGTCAATTTACTCAAGTATAGTTTACTTGAGTGTTTTCCATTTTCTGTCACTTTATACTTCTACTCCACTACAGTTTAGACACATTTTACACATTTTTACTATTATCTGACAGCTTTTATATACATCCATAAAAACTTAATTTTAGATGTACAGATCTTACATTTTGTACAAAATCTATCTTTGTTTACGGATTTGTCATGACGTATCTTCACATTGTGAAATTGAATCACAAGGGTACCTAATATTCTATGGGGCTCACAGGAGTTATACAAGTTGCACAAAAGTTTATTTTCTCGTAATAAAGGCGTGTTTTGTTGCTTTTGAATGACTGCTTCTATATCACAGGACTTCATCACTTAGGCCACAGGAATTCATAGACACATTTCTAACTCTTTCAAGTGTCATTTGTAAATGTAAACTCTGAATATCCTCACATTCTGTGTTTTGGTAGTAGCAGTCAAAACAATTGTGTATCTCTGCAAACAGAGAGTGATTTGATGGCACCAATGCCAGAGCTGAACAGTGAAACAATGCGTGATTATTTAGATGCATTCTCTTCTAATTGCATCCTGTTTTATTACTCTGCATGCTCGCTAATGAAGGGAAATGTTGTTTTTTACAGTATGTATGGCTGCTGCTGTGTGTAGCTCATTTGTATTAGTCTAGTATAGCATGGTCCCTAGTGTATTGTGCTACCTTTTTCACCAGTTAGTCCCAGTCGCATTTAAAAGGCTGTGTCTGGTCTTTCTCATCCCTCCTGACTCCTCGGGCCTCTATAGGCCAAAGAGTCACAACTGTCCTTAATGACTTTTAATGCCTATATAACAGTTCCTGCATTACTAACCACACCTCAATATATATGAGGTAAATGCACAGTAGTTACTTTCTTCTTATGTCATAGTTTATAACAACAAACTGCAATAATGGCGGAATTTAAAAGATAATTGCTTGAAGCGTATTACATTTAGTCTGCATTATTATGTCCCTGGCTCTTGGGCATGCACCGGTTCAGGTTAAATGGGGGCATTCTTTATGGCCACATGAGGCAATGTGGGCTCGCTCTTCCTGCAGTATGCTTGAGCTTTGGTCCACTTTTGCTTTACTATGCCAACTCAGGCTTCAGATGAACATTATTAATGCACCCACCAATCCGAGCTGCTAACAGGCCAGTAGAGATGTAAGAGACACTTTATCCATTATTACCTCTGCCAGTTTTTTCCTTTGTGCCTCTCCACTCTTCACATTATATGTAAATGAATGTGTGCATCATACTTGCATGCCCATTCAAAGTGAAAAAAAAAAGCGTGCTGACTCAATGCTAAACCAAAAGGAAACTGTTGTTGTTGTTCTTATGGTAGCCATAGTAATGCTTACTCCATTCTGTTTCATACACAAACACTCACACCAATCCTTTATATTGTGCCATACAATTGCAGCAACTAGCATACATTTTATGG
>JAVQJD010066867.1:0-16581 GCA_036023655.1 Nannoperca australis | reverse complement strand
GAATTCTGTAGGTTAAACTTAATTTTCTATTTTTGAAATTACCCAATTTGCAGCAAATTCTTAAACAACAAAAAAAAAAAAAAAAAAACTGCGATATGTTCTCTTGCTGGGTTACCTGTGTGCTCTCTGAACTCCACCATAGCCTTCATAGTCTTGGAGTCCGCCAGGGCCATGAGCCAGAAGAGTTTGGTCCTCCCACAGCCTTCATGGAGATCCACCTTTATGGCCTCCTCTTCCTCCTTGAACACCTGAAAGAAGCCAAGAAGATAAGATTAAATCAGCTCATTCTACTCCATATTCCTACTCCATATTTCTAATCAGCAGCTGACACTATTGAAAGAACCATCATGCTAACACAATGAGCCGACCAACACCAACCTGTCTCTGGTGAGAGCGCGTGCGTCGGTGCAGGTGGAGGAAGCGGTCACAGTCGGTGCAGAGGTTGCCACACACGTTGCACAGGATGATGGCTGCTGTCTCGCCATCATCATGGTTGTCACACATGGGCTGTGGACAGAGGGCGAAGGAAATCAATGTGTTGTCCTTTTGATGATCTGTTCAGTACTTTCACACAGCGTTTGCTCTTAGCCTTTTATATATCCTCCTCACCATCTGCTTCTGCTGTCCATCTTTGCCCATCCAGCGACCAGAGGACAGCCTGTCGACGTGGTCCTGGTCCAGCACGCACAGTGAAGCTAAGGCCAGCCACAGCTATCGAGACACAACGGGGAATATGCAATTAATCAATACACGGTATTTGTAAACATAGATATCCTACTTTGTGTATTATGACAATTGAGTCCATACCCTTGTGGTTGCAATACAGCGTACAGGAGACCGATGCTCCTCCTCCATTTTGGTCAGGGCTATGATGGTCTCAGCTATTGCATTTTTGGTGACTCTGGACCAAGCATCTGAGAGGTGGCCCTAAAAAAAGCAAATGATGCATCTTAGAGGGACTTTTCCCAGTGCAATATAATACATGAAAACATGTAGACAGTGTGGTTCCATATGAGGGCTTAAGGGAAGAACAACAGGAACTTACAGCTGCCATGTCTTTCACCAGCTTTATGATGATCTCTGCTATCTGAGGAGGAGTGGAGCCCTTCATCCACCAGTGGCTCTCCCCTCTGCGGATGTAGCTGAGCACGACAGAAAGGGGCAATACAAATCAAACAAACTGCACACAAGTAAATGTGTGTTGTTTCACGTCTCGTATAAGAACATCTTTTCTGATTGGGCCTAGCAGAAACTAACTCACCTGGAGTTGAAGATCATGGGCAGTGTGACAGTGGTCACCCCTTTGCCCGCAGCCATGCCTGCCGTGCCGGAGATGGTGGTGCCTTTGGCTTTCAGCTGCACAGTGAGGGCTTTTGCGATGCAGCCCAGGAACATGTCGAGGATGCAGAGCTTGTTCCAGTCGCCCTTTTCTGTGGAGTGGATGATGTCACTGATGTCTGCTGGCGGCAGAGCCTTCACCCCAATGATGCTGGCGAGTCGCACCGGTGTGACCTCTGGAAGGACGCGTCTAAGCAATGATGTGACCTGAGAGGAGATAAAATGGCAAACATGAACATCATTTGTATGTCGTCCATCATGTAAGCAGTGTATACAAGCTAACAGATGAAGAACTCAGCAGTAAAATCCCCCCTTTTATGACAACATCTCATGTTTACACAGCAGCATAATGTTTATTTCAGAACATTACATAAATAAAGAACAGACTTGATTTGCAAAAACAATTTTTGCAAAAAATTCAATTCACGTTTAGTGTCACTGTGTTAAGAGAACTCTTGTTAGACCTCAAGGACACAACCACAAGGTATTTGGTACATGGTACCTTTAAACGCTAAACGCCGACTGTGACTAAACCTCTAGTTCTGTGTGTGTGTGTGTGTGTGTGTGTGTGTGTGTGTGTGTGTGTGTGTGTGTGTGTGTGTGTGTGTGTGTGTACACCCACCTGTCTCTGTACCCTCGGGGAAGCCGTGTGAAGCAGAGAGAACAGGTCCTGCATGAGTGTTAGCTGCTGAGCCAGGTACTGGCGTCCGACGTTGGAGCCACTCAGAGCGAGGACCATGGACAGGAGCTCGAAGCAGTAGGCGTCTGAGGAGGCGTCATCGTCACTGGGCTGGGAGTTGGCGTTCTCTTTGCTGGAGATGGCGTGCTCCCACTCCTCCCTCACGCGTGTGGCCTCCATGCGGATGGCCTGGACTATGTGCGCACACACCTGGAAATGAAGACACATATTAGGTTAGAGGGTTGAGATTATAATAACTCATCCGGTCGAATGGTTCAAAGAACTGACACTTACCTGTTTCTGGAGGTTGGTCAGTTTGCTCCTGCTGAAAATGATTCCCACCATGTGCTCTTTAAGGTCTGCGTCAGATGGTGCCTAATCAGGAAAAAAAACGTAAAGAATGTAAAAAGTGTGGTTGAAGGTCACTAAATATTTGTTGTGGTTAGTGAGACAGTACAGCTAAACTGTCACAGTGCAGACCTTGTCTTCTCCCTCGGGTGATGAAAGCAGGTTTTTCTCCTCCTGCTCTGGAGTTGGCTCTGCATCTCCACAAATAAGTTTTCCAAAGACCTAAACGTAAAAAACAAAGTAGGAACAATGAGGTTCCCAAGAGGCTCCAGCTATTTGCACCAAAAATATAATATTTGCAAAACGTAAGGTTTTACACAGATACTACAGTATGGTGATAGGAACATTACTTGTCAGGTGAGTATAGGGCACATGATGAAGCATTTAGACAGACCTGTGAGGTGATGAGGCGAAACACTCGGAGAGTCTCAGCCTCACAGTTCTTCTGCTGGGCCATGCTGGCTGAGATCTGTCCCAGGATCTTGATGCTCTCACCCTCTTTCCAACCGAGGACCTTCACCTGACGCACCCTCAGGGTGTTCTCCGGACCTTTCATTTCCACCTTGATCACATGATGATCACCTCCGGGAAGCTCACTTGTCACCCAGCCCATGTGACGCGAGTCGAGGTCAACCTTGGATGAAAAGGCATGGGGATGTTCACAGTGTTACGCCACATGCACATGTAAATTTGTAGTGTAATTGTAATGCTAGATGAACCAAGGTGCACTTTTTAAAACAACCCACTATTTTAATACTTTATTGTTTCTGCACTTCAAATGGACTTTGAAGAAGCGACAAAGGAAGTAGTCAATATAGACAGCTTTATGTAGCACAGAAAAGAGACACCGGCCACCTGTAATGTGTTGGCTTTGATGCAAGTGGATCAGATTTGGCTGCACACCTGGACTCTTTAAAATCTCTTTAACAGCATTTATTAAAGCACAAATTATACAGGTCACACTGTATTCCCACATTACTACCAAAGAAACTGGCCATACCTGTTTGATTCTGCAGAGGTCCTCTATTGCTTTTCCACATAGGAATGTCACTGATGTGACTTTGTTCTGTGGATAGTACAGAGGAAAAATCCATCAGACAACCCTTATAAATACATTATCATCATCAATTCCACTGTGGCCTCAATTTCAGCATTTATACTATAACAAGCAGTGTTTAATCTTCCAAACAAGTAGAAAGCCTAGTTTTCTGTTGCCCCCTTACCCCAATGTCTCTGGAGTTGTCCACATGAACAGACACGTTGGAGGCGTTTATGCCTTTCACACAGCTGATGGTGATGCTCTTGGTTTTGTTCTTGTCCTCATCTCCAGATTCCCAGAAGGTCTCTGTGGAGCCGTCCGTTAGGCTGCCAATCATGGCAGGGCGGCTGGACGTCTTGATGTCTACTACACTGGTCAGATCCTTCAGACAGGTCACCAGGCAGAGATCCTGTTATCACACAGTGTTGGGTTAGTGCACGTCATAAACACGGACGCATGACAACCAATAAGACTCTTACTGTTGGAGCAATATGTGTTGACCAACAAAAGACTGATCTGATATAGAAGTGGTTGGTATCTTGCCTGGCTCATTGCTTCGTAGCCTGACTGCACACTGATGTTGAAGCTCTCCTCGCTGTCTCCGTCATCGGACTTGGACAATATATTGTTGATGTGATGGAAAACGTTGCTCTGGTGGAGGAACTGGTGGTCGGACTGCTTGAACTTGAGACTCCAGCACCTAAAAAAAGTCACCATGATACTTTTAGCATAATATGTGCAAGAATGTGATAATTCAGACTATAATGCATATTATTGCTTGCTAATTTATTGTTCACATTGTAACATCACAGTGCACAATTCTAGCTGGTGAATATTCTTTCCAAATCATTCAGAAACTGTACCTAAGCGCCATCTGCTGAAGTGAGCTCCCACTAGGAAGTGACATCATGAGGTCAGAGATGGTCTGAAGGAGGCGGTGGAAGGTGTGGGGGAGGGGATGAGCTGCCTCCCCAGCAATAACTATGTCTGACAGAGGGTGTTCACAAACGCCAAGGTCTCTTTCCTGTAGGGCGCAGAGTGGAGATGTTCACAATAAGAAGATGCAACAAAGCAGAAGTAACGCCGATTGCTTTTTTTGACCTTTAACCGCTCATCACCTGTTCCACATTTTCTTTGTTCCCCTTGTTCTCCTCGTCTTCTTCGTCCTCAGGTTCAAAGGGTGATGGGGTGAGGGATGCTACAAAATGCCAAAGGATGTCGTGCAGGGACGTGGTCTGGATCACATTGCACAGCAGCCAGTTGAATGCCTGACAGGGACATCAAGAGAAAATCATACTAAATAGTCATCTTACTATACACAAACAATTCAAACTTAAGTCTATCAGGTAATTAAGTATACAAATCTAACTGATTAACTAACAATATCCAGCCAACTAATTGCCTATAATGTATAATGTTGAATGAATAGCAATACTTAAAGCAAGAATGAGCTCTGAGACACTGCAGCCTAAACAGCTGTACCTCCATGGCAAACACCCTGCAAGCAGACTTCCTCAGTGCATGCCTCATGGCCACCTCCAGGCCCTCAAGGTCATGGTGCTGGATAACAAAACCCAGGACAGGCCACTGGAAGTTCCTCTCCCCCTTGCTGAGGGAGCCGTGGGCTGAGATCAGCCTGGACAGCTCGGGAGACGGGTGCCTCAGCAGAGAGGATCCCACCTCTGTATGGGGGACAGAGCAGATCGATGTTACAGGTGATTTGCTGTAACTCACTCACCCTTCCCAATCACTAACTGTTTCTCAAATCATTAAGTGTGATTACCTGCATCACCGCTATGGACCCTGCGCCTGGGCACGGCCTTGACCCGGGCTGGAGAAGGCGAGTGTTGCTTGTCATACTCGGACGCTACAACCGAGTAAGACCTCTGAAACACTGTGCGCTTCGCCGTGTCGCTGTCTGTGATTGGACTCGTCTCAAGACTAAAAGAAAGCATATAAACGGCAGAAACAGACATACAAGGTTTAGCCTGTAACACAAACATCATAAAGACATCAACCCATGAGAATTTATATATAGCACCAGAATAAAAGCTACTGAGGGAAAAACAGCAAAAGGAGATACAATGGACCACAAAGGCTAGCTTAATGTCACAGCTTTCTTAAAATATGGAAATAAGTCCTAACCTGAGAATCAGCTAGCCAGGCTCTTTTGTACTATATGAGATGAGGCTGGTAATGAAAACCAGGGAAAGCCATTAAGGCACATTTTCTGAAGAAAATGTTTGCTGTCAAACTATGCAGGGTGAAGAGGAGAGAGTGGGAGTCACAGAACTACCTTTTCATACAGCGTACATCTGCTCTGAACAATAGTTCATTAGTGTGGGAAAATAACTTCAATATTTTCAAAAGCAAAAGCAACCTGTTCTGCCATGACTTAAATACCATGCATGTATGTATCTGTATGTCATGCATAAACAGCAGAAGGTGGTGTAGGAGAACATCTGTAATAGGAAGAGGTACATTTTGTAAGCATGTCAATAAGTGGATGTAATAAAAAACACAGCACTAAGGTGTGTTACCTGGGGGGCATTGATTTCATGTTGCTCTCTGGTTCCTCAAACACATTGGGACAGGCGTCAGGGGTGACTGAAATATAGGGAGCAGGAACGGATGTTGAGCGCAAATACCTCATCTCATCTTGGAAGAGGTTATCATCTTGGTAAGCCCCAAAATTCTCTGTGTGTTGCCTGACGGGTAAGAGGAGAGTGGGAGAGACTCAAATCATTATGCAAGCACGTGTTACTGTATGGGTTTCTTATCTATAAAAGGCAACCGGTTATTAACTCAGCTGTTAGCTACCTAGCTAGCGTCTGAAGGTAGAGACAGCCCATTTTATTGGGAAGTTCGTCCGACACGCCCTCCTTGAGGCTGGGCAGCAGCTGGGAGTGCAGGGGCCGGGTAGGGTGGTGGCACAGCATGCTGGGCTCAGCGGCACTGCTGAGGGACAGCAGGAACAAAGCGTTTGCCCGGATCACCTGGTGGGCCTCCATCGTGGGCAGCGCCCTCGGAGTCTTCACCTGCAGAGGTTTCTTCCTGGATTGCTTCACCTGGCAAAGAACATGCAGATCAGGTGTGATTCAAGTCTAAAGAAGGCAGTATGATGTTCAGTAAAAGAGGGACACAGATTTAGACACTAAAGCCTTGCAGCAGAAGGCTACCTTCTCCCTGGCGGCAGTCTGTTTCTCTCTCAGGTATTTTTCCCGACAGCGATCACACACCAGGTACCAGGTGCTGCCTCCTATGCCCCCATCTCCACAGTTTCCAGCCCAACCGCCACAGAAGTGGCCAATGCTGTTGTAGCCCTGGCCTCCTGCATAGCGGCCACAACCTGCCACAGAAATACCACGGAGGGATGTTGAAAAGGCACAAAGTACATTTTGGAAAGACATAACTCACTTTAAATCAGAACAGCTTTGTGAAACTGGCATACAAAGACTATTTGAGTAGGACTAATTCCCAGAACTTCTTGAATTCTCACCTGGGTGAGCCTGTCTCATATGGTAGGTGACAGGGTAAGGGTGAGATTCCCCGCACAGCTCACAGATAGTGTCTTTCTCCGGTCCACCCATGGCGAGTTGCGCCATCTCTCCAAACAGATTCCCTCTTGGACGCACATCTGCCTTCTCCCTTTTCTTCTTCTCCTTCTTTGACTTTTTACTGTCTTTCTCGTGTTCCTTCTTTTTAAGGATGGCACTGGACCCCGGGCTGGGGAAGATCATGTTCTGAGTGGCTGCCTTGATGGTGGCCATAGAGATGTCCTCCCAGAATGCCACCAGATGTTGTAACGTCAACGGTAAGATGGACTTTGCCCTCATAGAGGGATTAGAAGTCATCTCATAAGAACCGGCCTCTCCTTTCCCGTCCTCACACTTCTCTGGCAGAGGCGGTTCTTTTAGCATGGACAACACCTTATTTTTGTTGATGCTTCCCATTTTGGAGATGTCCGGGCCATGTGGCGCAATATTAAACATGTTAAGTGCAGAGGAAATCTCCAAGGAGTGGCGGTTCTTTAACTTGCTCTCCTTCTCCTCAGCACCCCCACCCAAGGAGCTCCGGATGGGGGCGTGCTCTTTGGTTAAGTCTGGGTTGAACTTGAGGAAGGAGGAGCAGGCCATGGCATCGTGGACAATACCTTCGTGCCACAGGAATGCTGCGAAGACTGCTCGCGCACATTCAGCCACAGAGGGTGACATGGCCTGTTTGGCAGGTTCTGTGACCCTTGATGTGCTCTCACCTTTAAACAGAGGCCCAGATTTGTCTTTCTTAGGCCGCGTGTGTCGACTGGAGGTTTTCCGACTGACTTTGGGTGAAGAGCGGCTCTCTAGTTCCTCTTTGACAGGGGCTTTACCAATGCTAAAGTGCACCTTGCATGATCCGTCTTCAGCATTAAGGGCCTCCACATTCTCATCATTGGCGTCCTCGTTGGAGAGGAGAGCACTAGAGGTGCACACCTCCACCACTTCACTGTGGAGGTTCTCTTGGGTCACATGTGGAGAAGGAACACGGTTCTCTGCATTACTGATCACTCCTTTATTTGGATCTTTAGGAGACAGTTTCGGTTTGGGAGAGGTAGACCTGCCCCTAAGTGGCTCTGTGAGTGGGACCTTCTTTTTTCGAAGTGTGTCTGGGTCCAGAGTATATGAATCTGATTTGGACCTCTCTCTGGGAGGGTCCAGCCGGGCTTTGGAGGAAGGGCTAACTTTAGGTGGGAGGTTCTTGTCATGGTGGGTTGAAGAGGAGTGCTGGGAGGAGGTGCTGGAGGGACTTGACCTGCCCGAAGAGGATTTTTGTTTGGGAGAGGAGGAGCGAGAGCCTGGGTTCGGGGACTCAGCCCGAAGTCCAGAGGTTCTCCCATCTGCCTTTAGGGCCTGCAGAGTGTTGTGATTGGGCGAGTGAGAGCGGCTGTGAGAGTCCGACCTCAGCTTGGCGGTGTCTGACCGCAGGATGAGGGCTTCGCTGGCTGAGAGTCCACCATCCCCCGTCTTGCTCCGGCTCTGTTCGGATGAGCGGCTTCCCCGACTCTCCTGTTTGGGCGAGCGATTCTCCTGGCGGTGTTTGGAGGCCGGAGACATGGACCGCGCACCGGCCATCAGGTTCCCTCGCTCACCTACACGTTAATAATTCAAACACAGTTACTCTACAGAAGACGACTGAATCGGTGGTAAGAGTGTAACTATTTAACTCACTCAAGACCTGAGTGACAAACATATTGAAAATATAAGGTAAAATGAAATGAAGAGCAGAAAGACACACAATGCAAGTCCCAATGGTGAAAGATGTTATACCTCCTAAAGCAAATGACAACAGTGAGTGATATATTTTCTTAAATGCAAACTTTAATGACTTTTACTTTACTAGCTGGGTGTTTCTGGCTATTATTCTACCAGACAGACTTTGATATGGAAGATAGCTGGTGAATCATGGAAGAGCTGATGAAAGATGGATTCCAGCCCAGTCCCGGGACCTCGCCTACTAATTCTGGATCTAGCCTTGTGTGGGAAGCATTTAATAGCCATTAGTCTACTGACCACAAACATCCCAGGAGTCAACACCTATATTTAAGCTGAACATCAAATCAAAACTCATGTGTTTATTATGCAAATTCAGTTCTTCCTGTTTATTATAATATCGTTCTTTTGCCACGTCCTGTTTTAGGGCCACAGTTTGCAAAGTTAGCTAACACAAGATGACCTAAATGTTTTCCAAATGCTAACATACAAAACCCTTTGTTCATCACAGAGCAGACTGTGTGTTTTCTTGAGTTCCCACCCTCTGTTCAGTTCGAGGGAGGCATGCATGCTGTGATTACCCACCCTTTTGCCTTAGAGCGAGAGATGAGAGAGCAGTACCATGCCCAGCCACGGACACACTGCTTTTGTGCGCACGCTCACGAGAAGCAAGGTTGCGTGATGAACCATCTACAGCGGAAAACAAACAAGGCATGGGATGCAGGGGGGGGCACCACAGAGAAAGAGAAAGAAAGAAAGCACAAAAGAGGCAATGGGGTCAAGTCAAGGAGGTGAAATAGAAAGAGGCAAAAGGATAGTACGTTAAAGTGATGGAAAGATCAACAGATAAGTAGAGAAACGGACACGAAGAGAGAAAGTCTTACAGAAGAGGAAAAGAGAAATTACAGAGCCCTTGAGGTGTGAATGAATTTGTGCTCTAAATTTGCTATCATATAGATTTTTGTCGCCTCCCCTCTTGTAGAGGGTAGCAAACAGGGAGTAAAATATGTTTAGGGATCTCAAAGATAACACAAGGTTGTTTTTAATAACACTAACAACATATCTCAGTCCAAGATCTAAATAAAGCTGTACAGGCACGATAAGAGGCCATGAAGATAAGTTAAAAAGTGAGGCTAAATTGGGAGCACATATTATTAATTTATGCACACAAATTCTGGATTTTTTCTTTCAATGCGCCTCCCGGGCTCCGTAAGAACGATTACCACAAGTACAGAGAAAGTAGCAATACAGAAGAAAAGACTGACACGGAGAAAGATAAACAGATAAACAGTTATTTGGGATCCTGTTCCAAGATAAATCTCTTTTAAATTGGTGTATTTTGTATTTGAATCATGAAGTGAAAGCACAAACTATATGTTATTATGTAATATTGTTACTTAATGACCAGGCTGAAATTTCTAGGTTATTGTAGACTGAAAACAAACAACTATTTAGACTAGTGTTGTTTATATCTGCAGTGAAGTCCTGGGCTGGTTGAGGCAGGAAAATGGAACGAGTTGTTAATAAAATGGTGGAAAATGCCGATCTTAAGTAAAAGCAGAAAGGAAGATGATGGGGCAAAGAAGGAAAAGCTGACTAAACAAGATAGCAAGCAGAAAAATAAGCAACTCAGGCTATTACTTCAGCGCATGGCAAAAATATACCTTTTAACAAGACGTTTAGTCAAGTATTTATGTTTGAAATCTTGTTTTAAAAAACAAGTGAAAATGCCTGTCATGCCATATTTTTTTAAGGCAGTGTCACCCGATTTGTTTTTTTGGAAACAAGATTTAAACATTGAATGATAAGACATGTCGGCTTGTAAAGGATATTTCTGCATTGTAGAACATAACTGCACCGTTATGCGTCACACATCACTCCTGCCCTACAGGGACCAATCAGGAAAACAAAAAGCTGGGAGGAAAAGGATCAACACCTGTGCAAGCAAGCGCTGTCAGAAAGCAGGACAGACTTACTCAGAAGCTGTGGTTGTGGCTGAGACAGTTGGGAGGGGGACTGTCCAAACACAAATGGGCTGTGGACAGGGGAGGAGGAGGGAGGAGGTTGGGCGGCTTGCTCAAATACGGAGGAGGAGGGAGCTGCTGAGAGGAAGGGCCCAGACTGAATGGAATTCAGTATGGCACTCAACCGGTCACCTGCAAACATGGAGACAGAGGATGGGGAAAAACTACAGCTTATGCTACGGTTTGAAGTTTCGAAAGTGGGTGAGGATCATTCAGAGTGTATTTTCTGTCAGTCATTCAGTCGTCTCCCGCAGCGCAACAGATGTGCGAAATGGGAGGAGCTACGTTGCGCTTCCAGGGTCCAAGAAGTAAAAGTTTTCTGTATAGACAATGCAAGGCGATTGGCAGTAGGAGCACTTTCAAAGCATCCAAAAGGTGAGCAATTGGGTCAGGAATCATCTGGTCCTACTGTGTGATAAAAAAAAGTCGAAAAAGGTACAAGCCCATGTAGATAAAAGAGAAGTGAGCTTCAACTCCCAAAGAACATCTAGTAAGTAACATCATCAAGCTTAAAATTCTGTTGTTTGCGCTGCTAATGGCGAGTTGGAGCAAAAGATAAAAATTTGCCCGTAAACGGACGTTAGCAGCGCACTTTTCCCCTGGTGAATGTTTGGTTGGTGGCTCGTCCAAAAAAGCTACGGTGCAGGAGATGTGTGTTCATGTTTGTATGACAGCGGACTGTGGCTCTCCGTGTATGATCAAAAACTGAAATCAAGTAAGATTCGATTGGCTGTATCCGAAAAAAAGGTCTCCATCTGTGTACATGGATAACAGAATGGTATTTTGTCAAATAAACGCAAAACTAGGGGGCGCCTTCATGAAACCACAAAATGACATTTCTTCCATTTGGTCTCAGATTGTTTTCTCAAATGAGAACAGAAACCAAGCTATAGTTTCAGTTGGACTTTCACATAAACATTTTATTTTTATTATTGTTAAATTTTCCAGGAAACTCTCGTGTTTCTATGTTGCGGAGCATTGATGATATTATTACCAGGGTTCTACAGTGTTAAAAAAATGTAAATACTTCCAGAAGCAGTGGCTCCTCCCACTTTGCAACTCTATTTGGGGGAAGGATATAATGAGGGAGGGGCAGAAAGGGGTCTCTTGCTATGTATTAAATTCAAGAAAAAAGCCAGCGCCATCAGAGGTTCTATAAACATGTGCTGGGAGAAATTGGACCTCTCTCCATATGTGTAAATCGAGCTGACACTGCATCGGTCATCGTTCAAAAGTCTCCCACTCTCTTGACTAGTTGTCAACCAGATATAAAACCTAGTCACTATGTCAAACTGGAGCACAGACTCTAGAAGATATGCGAGTCTGCAATGTAGGCTTCTGAAGAGAAATTTTGAAGTCTGGAGTTTACATCAATTGCCAGTTCATCAATTGTTGGAGCCAGAAATGGGATGCGGCCTAGGTGAAGCCGAGATGGGGAAATCAACCACCATGCCTGAATGTTGGCGCCTGAGGGACCCGTCAATGAGGTTGCTCTCCGACTTGCTCAAAGAGCGTTGCCACAGGCTCGCAAAACAAGCTGACCAGTCTGAAGGCGATCCATGTATGATGCTGCCCCACAGCACGATGGATCCATCACGCAGGTGATTTAAACCTTCCATTAGATGGCTCAGTCTCACCTTGACCTCGAGTTGCAAGGGCCTGTGTATCCTCCTAAGGGCTTGCACAATCACCATGCTTGTAGTTTGCCGTTCAGAAGGGTTCCTTTTAGGCTACATAGTGCTGGCCCACAGGCATTTATGAGGTTTCAATAGTTTTGTGTCAAAGCACTATTTTTGGCTTGTTCTGAGTTGAGTGCAGGGTCTACACTCAAAAGACAGCTCATCGCTGAAATGGAAGAGTGAAGCCTATTCCATTGCATTATGGGGCAGACTGGCCATCTGGTATCAAAAATGCCAAGGGGAAATGCAACCAAGAAGAATTTGAGACAGATTGCTCTGCAATTGCCCAAACCACCTCAGATGGACAATGTTATAAAATGTATAAATGCATCCATCTCTCCATCTCTCCATGTCACAAATGTCTTTACTTCTCCCAAGTGTAGATACATCAAGCAGCAGTCTGCGCAAGTGGCCACTTGCAGGTTCTTGCATGTGTTAATGCCGGCCAAAGTGACACTGAAATTAGTCATCTTTTTATTTCTCGTATTAAAGCAAAAGAAATATTTGCAGACATACAGAAAGCTTAATAGCATGTTAACGTTCTGCATAGCAAACAGATTCAGGTGCATTTCCATCCCCCTCTGGACTGGAGTAAGGCCTACACAGATTGGCATTTAGCAGAGTAAAAGAAAGTCAATCACATTTGTGATCTGTGTATCTCACACACACACAAGACACATACAGTATATGTGGCTACATGTACATTTCTGGCTTTTAAGACACTTGAAATGACAAGTGTAAATGGAGCCTTTATTCTGCAGTAACCGTAAGCACTGCGATACAAAGAGAGGTAACTTTGTATTATCTGAATGACCATGGTTCTCTGATCCGCATAGGTAAGTGTCTCAACAGGTCAGCCTCGTTTTAAGCAGTGAGGAAGAGGTAAGCCGTTTGAAAGACAATTGACACAGCATCAGCGTGATACTCAGGCAGAAAAGATTCACAGATACATTTGGGGCCAGCCAATCATTGATGGTGTAGCAGAACTGATGAGTCAATTCAGGTGATGTTGTCAGTATTCAACCTTCATTTTAAGAAAACAATGCTTATGTAAATGATCAAATGTTTGGAGATTAAATTAAGGCAACAAAGGGTAACGGGTGAAATAACAGACGTGTTCAGGGCCACTTATCGGTGTTGGGCTAGCCCACAGTACCCAACTAAACGGACCCCATAGTAGCCAAAATGAATGGAAGCACACCGACTGGCCCATGCACACACAGAGACATTGGCATATGCCTGACATTGCAGAGATGTTAGGCGTGACATCAAAACAGTAGACACAATAAAAAATAAAATAAACATGCATAAATAAAAAGAGATGACAGATCAGTGACTGATGGCATTGACTGACCCATACTGGATCACATATACCTTGAGGGGGTACTGCTAATACATTGTGGAGGTCAAGTGATTTTTAATTCCTTCTTGTTTTGAATGAAAGAAGAAATTTGACATCCTATCATATTGTGATACAAGCGCAAAAGCAAAGATGGTAGAAATGTGTTCAAACGTTTAACGTCTGTGCCCAAAAAGAGTTCTACCTGGCCTCACCGCATGAACCCATTTCTACAACTAAAATGAGGTCATGTATCGAACAACTGATGAGAAAAGTCTCAGTTCAAAGCGTGGTGAGAAGTCAGACAGGGGGTATCTTAAAATAAAGCAGGGAATAATCAAGACAAGGGTGCAGAGTGAAGTTAGAGGTGAGGTATATATATATATATATGTCAGTAATGGTAAAACAATCGCTCAGAATCTTTGACTAAAGCCTGAGGACTCCAAATTTTCAAAAAGCAAGTGAAGCAGTGGATGTTGAAAGCAAAGTGATATGCAGATTAGGGATAGGTTATTGATATGTTTATCTCTTCAAACCTTCTCTATGCCGAGCTGACCTCACCTTTATTGTTGGAGATGCCATAGTCAAAGCCCTGCGCTCCGTTCGAAGCTGTGGCTCTGTTGAAGGCCTGCACAGAGAAAGGGCTGGGTGGTGGGGTCTGCGCCCCGTGCTCAAGCAGTGCTTGTTCTATAAGAGCATATTAAGTTGTGTTATCTCACAATGCATGACAGCTTGAGGTTCCTGAAAAATGTCCCCATTGAGCGTGGCTTACCATCATCGTGGCGAAGGTACTGATTTCCACCGCGGTCTCTGGCCAATGACCAGGCCTCTCCTTCATCACTCTCGCAGAACTCCACTACACTGTTCTTATCCAGCTGTACCCAGGTCCCCTCGGAGTTGACCACCTGATACACAAACAACACTCTTTATCCGTACTCACACACCCACACACACACATCCCATTTACACACTCTGCCAACCGTCATCTATCAAAAAACAGTCATAGCCATTTTCCATATCAACCCCAGTCCATCCATGTTATTATTGCACAGACAAAACCGTAACACAGACTTCAATAGAAACATGCAAACATTCAATTCATCTGATTGACACATACAAAATCCACAGCAGCAGATCACATGAATTTGATTTTGTGTATCAGCAGACACTGCGAGACAAAACTGACGTAGCTAAAATAAAATAAAAACTTACTCTAAGAAAGGGGTAGCTTATTGAAAGGTAAATGCATGAGGTTGTTTTTTCTCAATTCCCTGAAATATTATCATTTCGGAAAAACAGACATATGCGAAAGTGTTAGTTTGTGCAGGCTGCACCTCTCGGTTCCAGACAGAGCATCGCAGTACAGAATCAGAGAGGAAACTATTGAACAGCATGACACACCACAGCAGCCAATGACAGGTCATATCCAAAAGAAGGGAGGCTCCACTCATCACCAGGCCAAAGACAATTTAGAAGGTTCAAAGTACCAAGTTATTGACATCATTGTTAAAAGTGCAAGAAAGATACAGTGAAGGCACAGAAAGGCTCCAGCATTTTGTGATCAGACTTCCACTGAGAAACCTCGAGGCAGCTGAATATGACGCCCTGAAACTGCAATGGACTTATAGACAAACTGAAATTAGTAAGTCAGGAAGAACGCGAAAATGTTGCAGCCACAGCAGTTGATAAGGCCTCAACAAGTGGAAAGATACAGAACACACACCCACACCCAGAAGCACCTGATGTATTCCCCTTAGAAAGAGAGGTTACATCTTTTACATTCAAAATCACTTCAGTTTAGGAAAAAGAGGGAACTCTAATTTCTGAGAATTAAGGCCAAAATCTACTAACATTATCTATATTACATTACGTGATCTAAACAGCTCCAGCCACAAAAAAAAAACAAAAAAACACATTGCATTATTTGGGGTGAGTGCGTACCTCGCCTATGGCCTTGACCTTGTTGCCAAGAACTAACATTCCAATGGGGATACCCCTAAGGTTTGGGCAGCTTCTGATGTTGTGACCAGAGGGGCCGGTCTTCACTACCTTATAAAGCCCCGGGCCGCCGCCCTGCCCTGCCCTGTTCTGCGCCCGAATGGGGGCCTCGTGGGAAGGGCAGCTGCTCACCTCCTTTACGTTCTCCTCCGATTGGCCCCTGACCTCCTGCAAGAGGTAAGAGCATGGATTAGACTAAAGTACAGTAACACAACATCTGCAAAAATGTAAAAGACCAGGGCGTGGGTTTGTTATAAATATTAAATAATATTATGCTGAAGAGAAACTTTTCAAAGTGTAACAGGGAATGTATGCTTTGCCAACATAACCTGTATAAATAAAATGTGATTAAATTAGCCATATCTTCATTTTAACATCAGGCTTTTCTCAAAGCTGGACCCTAGATCATTTCTCATATCCAGCAGTTATAAATCAAGAGCACCTGGACACGTGTTGTCTTCAAGCCTTAAAGCAATAGACATTTTGGGAATTATTCGCTTTCTTGCCGAGAGTTAGATGAGAAGATCGATACTACTCTCATAACTGTCTATTAAATATTAAGATACAGACAGCAGCGGACTAACATCTATTAGGTAATTACTAAATACTACTGCTAACAAAAGAGTCCAGCACACAACCCTGATAAATCCACATCTTGCTGTTTCTAAATATCAGTTTTTGTGTGGATAAAACAAACAAGACATCATGTTAAATAGTGAGCTTTAGAGGTGCTCGACAGAGTCAGGCCAGCTGTTTCTCCGTTTCCAGTCTTATTCAATTCAATTCAATTCAATTCAATTTTATTTATATAGCGCCATATCATAACAAAGTTATCTCAGGGCACTCAATCACATGGAGCCGGTCGAGACCAACTTCCACACACACAAA
>JAVQJD010066862.1:0-25258 GCA_036023655.1 Nannoperca australis | reverse complement strand
CATATTTGTGTGTTCAGGGTGGGGGGCCAATAAACATGGTCAGTTTGGGGCCTGTTGGACAATGTACGGCCGAGTTATAAACTACTTCCTGTATGGCGGCGAAACACGTATATTCCAGGACCCATAACTTCCTCACCCTGTGGTGAAAACTACATTTTAAAACTTTAGTGGTGTCCAATGCCTCTACATGAGTTGTGGAAGTTTTGAAGTTGATCCAATGTACACTTATGGAGCAATTGAGGTAAGAACGGAGTGGGGAAACGGCTTAAATCACACAAATATTGGACATAAATGTATCCATAACTCAGTTCGTGGTGGGTTTAGAGTAGGGGTCCAAGAGGCTTAAAATTAAGTCAGGACAAGATACAGAAGTACACAGATTTTGGTGAATCTAGCTCAAAGTTAAAGGAGGGGGCTTTCGATTAGAAAACTTTAGGTGGCACTATTTTTTTTCCCCCACCCCGGCCCGTTCTCCAACCCTATGTCAGATCCGCATTTTTGCCAAGCCTGACGCGTGTGCAAAATTTCAATTCAATAGGGTCCTTGCACGGTTAGTGCTCGGGCCCTAAATATATGTTTGAGCAATGTATGGGGCTACACAGCTGAGCCCACACAGCTCAGTCTGTAAAGACAACAACCACAGCATGAATGAGTGAGTCCCCAGCCAGAACATCAGAGTGCTACTCTATTCTGTAAAGTGATATGAGGCTTAAAATGACATTTAGAAAATATAAAACATGCCACAATAATTATAAGATGTTAATATTTAAATTCACCTTACTTTCGACACTACGGCTGATAAGATGTTTCAAAGCAGCTCTGCTTTAAATCAACATGGCCGAGAGTCCAAATCTGGATGAATAATATGTTTGTTTAACAGGCAGACACACAAACACGCCTTACAATCAGTGGAATCAAATGAAATATACAGCCTTGGCAAACCGCTGTGCACCTTGAACCTTGGCAAGAACTGCCCTCCAAGGCCACTGGAGTGTCTTCCCATGCAGGGCAACAGAACAGTGAGTTTGCTAGTTAAAGTTTGACTGGGCATTACATTGTTCCATAAAGTGAACAAACTGCAGCCATGACCGGAGCCAACGAATAGAAAGAATACATTTTTAAAAACCGGTCTACAACACTTACCTATCACTAAAATACTGGTCAACTATTATATGAACTAAGTGAATACCTCCATCTTGTCCGCTCCATTCAACAGCCGCGGGGAAGAAAATGCCTCCGCAGTCAGCTGTACCACATTTTTTTACCCTCTCAGAGACAATCCCATTACGCCTTTCCTTCCAGAGCGCTAAATCCAGCCAACTGGGCGGACAGTGGTGTGCAGCCAGACACCAACGCCCCCGCCACCCCGTCCCACGACTCCTCCGTGCTCGTGTCCGGAGTCAACCGTGCATCAGTAACATTACAGCCTGAATGAGGGTGCCCCTTGTGCAGGCGTTCCTCCCCTCCCTGAGGTAACGTGACCCACAGGCCTTCTGCAACAGCGGATCAGCAACCTCTCCAACCAGCCAGTGTGTCAGACACCATCAGTGACTCGGCTGCAAACTGTGCTCAGTGCAGAGCTCCACTCCCCAAGTTTACAGAGGGAGCAAGACGAAGAAAGCACCGTGTCACCTTATCCATGCCGAGCCCAGTGCAGGGGGGAGTGGCCATGGCCTCCCAGGCTGTGTTGGCATTCACTGTTGCTTAGCAGCCAAAGTCCCTCTTTTATGAAGGAATGGATCAGGCAGCTTTTTAGTAGAGGATAAGTGAAAAGAAACCAGAGTGACAGGAGGCCTAGGTGCAGGACAATGTTGCACTGATGCGGTTTTAAAATGGTAGATCCAAACCAAAAATTGCATAGAAACTCACTCACTCCAAGATTACAATGTTGGTTGTTGACAACGTCACCGTCCGGTGACACCGCCTCGTGTTGTACACAAACAAGTTGAAGGTTGGTCCTGACACTACAGCAGTGGTGTGACACCAGAGTCTAAGACCCCTAACACCCACGCTATTTGTGCTTAATCTATAAAAAGGCCACTGACCCTGTGTACTGCAGTCTAATATTAACTAGAGATAAGATGTAAACCATGGTATTACTATCTCCTCAGAGTTCTAAGAATTTGTCTTATGCCGTAAAATCTGCTATTTAGGGGGAGGGGTCTAGTTAGGTATTGTAAGGATGTCAACGTTAGTCTGCAAGTATCGTTAACAACAAAGCAGACGTGATGTCTATTTGCTGCAGGTTTTAAAAAAGCAGCTTTTAGACTCTACAGTCCAAAATTCAGAACTCAAACCTCTGATGTGTGTTGCCTCCGACACAGTATTCACTCTGAAAGCACGCACAATACATTCAAACAGAGTAGGACCAGAATCCCTCCGACACCCGACACTCACAGTAAACTGACAACCACCCTGTGCTTTGAGTCTGCCTCGTCAAACAATAAGATGGCATTATTTTGTACTTGGCACAATAATTACAAGCGTTACTGTTTGATATGAGGCCTCGCTGAGTACCTGTGTTTATCTTTAAAGAATTCAAACGCAAGTTATATTTATATATCAAATTATATCACACAGAGAAACAGAACAATACTTCTCCATTTCTGAAGACCCCCCAGGCACTGGAGAAAGCCTAATGGCCCTGCCTTTGCACGGATGACTGGACACATCAGTATTGTACAGTGAGCAGTTACGAGTAGCAAAAACAGCCATCTAGAAGCCCAGGCACAAAGCTGCCCCCCCACTCGCACACACTACACAGCAGCAGGTCAAGCTGGGGGGGGGGGGGGGGTTCCTGCCAACATACCACATCAACAACGCAGCCCTCTGTAGAGCAGAGGGGAACAAAAGTACCATTTTGTAATGTAACATTTGAGAACAGCGTTTGTGGCGTTGTACTGTACGGCACTGTTTCATAATACAAGGTGTCCCTTAGGACACGTTCACCTTGCAATATGAGTAATTAAGTTCTTTTTAAAAGTGACCACAGTGTAATCAAGTTATATGGACATTTATTTGGACATCATTTGCACTACTGTTGTATATTTATAATTACTGCTGTACATTCCTGTATATTTTAACCACTGTATATTCAATTTCATTCCTGCAATCGCTGTACACACACAAACACACAGTGTATATTTTAATGTTGTGCTGAGCCAATGCAAAGCAGTCTGTCTATGTCTAACTTGCAAGCAGAGAAATAGTGAGTCCACGGTCAAAGGCGTGTGTTTTGAGCTAAAATAACATGAATGAGTCTTGCTGGGTGTATTTGTAGTGGCTCATTCCTCTGACACACGAGGTCATTGGTACATGCTCAGATGAAAACAACCAGCCCTCTGCAGCACCTGATGACCCCCGTGTGAGGAGGCCTCCTCCGGCCAGTTAAGGTGTGTAATTAGATCATGAGTAAACATAGTGTGTAGCTACAAATAGCAAAGGGAAACACTCTTCCGAGTCCATACATGGTTTAAAACACGGCAGTCTACACACTGGGACACATTAAAAGATTGGGGAATAAGATATTAATGTTAAAATTACCCGGTATTATCTAACGTTAGCGGTCTTAAATTAAAGTGACTGACGTTACAACTAACGGCAACCGGGAATTTAAACGGTTAAAAAACATCAAACAGCCGTTGACACAAACAAAAATGCTAACTAGCTTAATGTTAACTAGCTATCAAACAAACTGTGTGTGGCGCTAACGTTACTTTCTGGTGACAGATGGTAAAAAGTTAACGTTAAACTACAACTGTTTTGGTAACTTTTACGAATAAAAGTGGGAAAATAATGTGGGATAAAACGTATAAACTACTTTAATTCAAAGTATATTAAGTTAATTGAAACAACTCGGTTAAACAGAAAGAAAAAAATAAAGCAGACAGCACTGGGTTGATGGCTCGTACCTGTCGCAGGAGCGAGCAGCGCCGACGGGAGGGCGCACGCGCAGCTGACGAGGTGCTAATAACCGATTATTGTCTGGGTCAATAAAAAACACCTGGTTTTTAATCAATTAATGAAAGAAAAAAATTGCCTTCACCCGTTCAGCTACTATCAAAAAAAAAAAACAGCCACACATTACATCTCTTTTGTTTTCCATCTGTACAGATAAACCACTTTTACTTGATACCATCAGATTTTTATTATTTCAAATCTAGATGAACAATGATTCAATAATTACATGATTATAAATCATATGCTGCAAGGATGAAAATCTATGTACAATGTAAAAAGTGCATTGTGTTAACAGAAAGAACATATGGGCACACTGAGCATCCTACCAAAGGTAAAAGGGGAAAGGAAGCATCCAACTGTGTCAAGATGGGAAGGAAAAGTCATCATTTCTCAAAAATCTGGCTTGATATAAAAGAAAAATGACGTCTTTCGAATCAGTTATATCAATCAAATGTACAATATTTATTTGTATGATCATATCTCATATTTTACAACACCCATCTGAGCATACCCTACTACTGTGCTTGGTGATGAAACATGAAGGGAAGCTGAAAATCTGTGTTTTCTAGACACCTGCCACTTGAGACGAACTATATACTGCATCGGTTTTGTTAAAAATCAAGTTGTACATTGTAAGTTATGTTACAGGGAACCAGACACTGTATTGTGGTAGTCCTTTGTGATGGGTCTGCAACCCACTGTACATGCAGGCCCCACATGTCTCTGTTGACAGTAAAGGAAAAGCAGGACAATAACAAAGCAACCTTTGCCATCTTTGTGGTTCATTCCGGTATCTGTCTGAAAGGATTAATGACACAGGACAAACTGATACATCAGGCCACTAAGTGCATTAGACTGGATGAATGGACCAGGCTAGTATAAGACAAGATTATTGTTCCACATCAGGTTTAGGCCACATGGCTGCTGTCCATTACTGTGGGTATGAGGTGGGACTCCCTGTCCAGAAGGCAAGTCAATGTGCACACTAAGAGGGGCTGAGGATGGAGGCAGGCGGAGGAGCGGCAGCAGCAGCGGTGTGTCTTCTGGGGAAGATCAAGCAAGAAGAGTAAAGGAAAGAAAAGTTGTTTCTTTTTGCATCCATTGGCAGGTAAGAGGTGAACAGGCGCTTCTCCTCCTCTTCCCTTTCTCCTTCTCTTGTATCCACCACTCTCCTCTCACTTTTTGACACAAGTGGGCCAGCTGAGGCCTCCGCAAGCAGCAGACACGATAATGTAAAGGATCACCTGAAAAGAGGCACAGAAACAAGGTTCGATCTCTTCACCACTGTTTGACCAATCGCAGTGAGACACACAGTCGCAACCATAGAGCGTGTTGTGCAGTGGGAGGAAGCGCAGACGTGTCTTCCTTCTTTATATACAGTCTATGGTCGCAACACACAGAAAGAATTCCTTCAGTCAGTGTCAAACAATGCCGAAGAGCCGTCTTAGGAAAGATCAATAGAGATGTGTGTTTTCAGTAAGTTAATAATGTTGAGTAAATTAAATTATCCATCTTCATCACTGAAAATCTAAACACTAGTAGCAAAGCAATCTGGGTAATTTTTCATGTTAATGAAAAAAATTTGTTTTAATTGTTTGCAACTGAGGGCACTTTCCCAGCAGAGATTCAGCCAAAGTAACAATCTTCCGAGTTGACTACAGAACCATTACCTCTAGATACAATAAAGAAATCTCACCGATAACCCCGTCTGTTGGTACTCACCAGGCACACCAGCACTATGACAACAGTCAGCTTGAGGTTTTTCATACACATGGCTCGTGCCAGGTTACGACTTGTGGTCTTAAACGTGACCGACTAAATAGAGTAGGGAGAGAAAGAAACATCAGCGACAATATTTGTGGATGAGGAACTTGCCAGATTACTGTCAACACATAAACTTGTACGCTGCCAAATATCACGCATCAGAACTGGTCTTTAAACTCACCGAATCAACCAGGTTTTCTGTCTTGTCGATCAGCAGCTCCAGCTTCTCTCCCCTCTGAGCTACCAAGTCTGTAAAGAGACAAAGAGTTCACTCGGGAGACAGAACCGGTGGAATGAGATTCACATCACATGGTTGGTGAAATCTGACACCTGAGACAGAAATCCTCCAGTTTTCATCAAAATTTTGATGTATTATGTAAAGTGTTGGCCAGAATATTTGCTTTGGGCTTGCTTCACTGGTCGTCAATGCAACCACAGCACACTGCATTGAGTTCAAAGTGTCAAAATGCCCCTCACACATTATTATCTTATAGCCCCTCATCAAGTAATGTCACCATCACTGTGTGCCATGGGAAACTCGTGAGAAGCTCACCTATGTTGCGGACCATTATGCCCTTCAGGTCATCCACTTGCATCTGAGTCTCAGTGACACGATCGGATCCTCGTGGGTCTGAGTGGTGTTTCTGCAGAGGCGGGGGGAAAAGATGTGAAATGGTACGGAGGTCTAAGTGTATGTTGGGTTTTCTAAATCTGTGCGTAGCGTTTTTTGGGCAGGCTACAGAAGCAAAGATCAGTCGCAGACCCTTTACAAGGAAACGGTGCTAAATGTGCTGAAGCTCGTGGCGTACTCACCATCTGAGCTGCCAGCGTTGAGGAGAACTCGCTGTTCATGGCGTAAGGCAGCGCTGTTTGTGCTCGCGACCCGTACGTTGTTTGGAAGCGCTTCTTGACTTCGCTGAGGAAGCTGAACGCACGTGACCTCTCAAAGTCCTTCAGTGCAAGAACAAGTAGTTAAATGTAAGAGTAATTATTTCAATTACATTCACCTTAAAAAATGCCTGAGTGCACTGATCTGCTTCCTGTTGTTATAGGCTCGGTATATTACGTCACAAACATGGGCTGGAGATGTATTTGGATGCTATAACTTTATAAGTGGCTGGGTTATTCAAATTTACTTCTTAACTTCTTTATATTCAATTATTCACATGAAGTGCATCATCCTGCATAATGCAGGAGCAGGTCAAATCAGATTCTCAAAGCTATTTCAACAAATAACTATAACAATGTTTAAGCCAATTATATACTTACATCGTCAGTGATACACAGGTATATGATTCTGTCATGGCAGATGTAATGAAAGAGATAGCTAAATAAAAAAAAAAGACAAGATTTGTCAACAACATTACACAAACTGCACAACGTCCAATGAAACATTAACTACAGATAAACAGCAGTGAATGGGCTGTAACTCTAAAGAGCACTGGTTTTCTCCTCTTATCTCTTTACTGCAAAGAATTTCGAGTGAGGGCACAGTGCGTTGTGACTTTGTGACACGTGATTTCAGGCTGTAGTTTATATATTTTAGTGATCTAGAGCTCTTCACGTGTGCCAATATGTGACATACCGGTCAGAAATACAGCTGTGTCAGTGAACAAAGTCCTGAACACAAATCCTGATGACTTGGGACACAAAAGCTCTTCTTAAAGGTTTCACAGGAGTATGAATGTGCTTGAACAGAACCTGACAGAATAATGATGTCAGAGGAGTTCATTATATCTAGCTGAAAATAATTTAACACGATTTTAAAGATGCAACAATTAGTCGATCAACTGTTTTGATAATTGATTACTCGTTTCAGTCATTTTCCAAGCAAAAATGTCAAACATTTGCTGCTTTTCTTTGTAATTTCTGAAAGTAAAAGAAGAGTGTTTGGGTTTTGGATTGTTGGACGGACAAAATAAGCAATTTGAAGCCGTTGCTTTGGGCTCTAGGAAACTATGATGGGCATTTTCCCGACATTTAATAGATGAAATGATTAATCCATAATGAAAATAATTGTTAGTTGCATACCCCCAATATTTTGTAGAAGGCAAAGTGGGAAAATCTGACAAAACTGCAGGTTAACTGGTATTTCTTGCCATAATCTGATGACACGTATAACCTGTTTTTTTTGTGTGCACAGTCAAAGTTGACAACTGTTGGCAACCAAAGTTTACCCTTGCCTGAGGAAACGGATGGGAACCAATGGGAGCAGCTGATCTGTCTCAGGGTGGGAAATTAGCATTGAGAGGTATTTTATAAAATTATAAAAACTGGGAAAGACTTGCAAACCCACATATGAGTAGGTGAATGCCGTGTGACGGAGGTGTAAGTCTTACCTGCCGTGGCTGTAGGTCAATTTGTTATTCTCGGATGGGATTTTGGCTAAAATCTGTTCAGTAACTTCCAAGAAGTTGCCGCCACACCACGCGTGCTTTGCCAGGATGGTGGTTCCACGAGCCACCACAGCAAACAGGATTGCCATGGCAACAGCTGGCTGGGGTTTCAGCACTATTACTCGCTGACAACACACGGACAGAAACAGTGAGATGCTTAGTGGTGTAGCTAGGAGAAAGTGGCGATTGCTTAACAGAGAATGACAGGAAATGTGTGTGAGTGTGTTGAACTTGTATTTGAACGGAACTAACGTTAACAGCCGCTAAACTAACTAACCTGCTAGCTACACGGTCCCGTTGTCACGAGAAAGTAAAAACGACAGCGATATTAACGGTGGCTGCAAAACAACAGGCTAGCTAGCTAAATGTTGTTCACCAATGTACATAACAGCGTTAGGTACGTAACGTCAACTGCCTTAATACCAACTGTCGTTCTTAGCTACAGAGCTAACACAATTAACAGTGGTATATAGTAACAAAATACAATACCTCGATGTGTCAGCGCTTTTCAAAGTAGCTCCTTTAGCGCAAATCCCAACATCTAAAATAGATTTCATCTGCTAGCAAGCTAGCTAATCCCTTTCGAGTGACTGCTGCTTTGCAAATCACCCAGACCGGAAACGAATTCCCCTTCCTGCTAGCTAATGTAGTTCTAACCACATTCCCTGGCCTACGTACTCAATTCTTGTGTTTGGATTTTTCAACTACATTTTTTTACTTCCTGTTATGCACTATAATCGTCACATGTTTTCATCCCTACGTCACGTTACGTCGACGCCTTGTATACATTTGAGGTACTTTTGCCCCCGTCAAGGTCTTACAGGCAACATACGCGCTGTTGCAATGGTAATCAATCAGGTTATTGGCCAAGCATGTTAACAAATACAGGAAGTGCAGTATAAAGCATTAAAAGCATTCCCTCCATTCCGTGTTTATGTGAGGTTAATTTATAACTCAACAACACAGGTGTTATTTTATTTTTAAACTGAATCAACATAAGATTCTCGTCCATTGTGGCTTGTATAAGGAATATTTACTGGCAGTTTTTCCTCTTTTGGATTGGAGGTATAAATAAATGTTGAATGGGTGTCTGTGTGGCTCCCAAACAGAGACAAATTGTTTTAAAAGAAAGAACCCAAGACTGTAAGGGCAGCCCCTGTGCAGGGTTTACTTGCAGAACCTGTGAGCTAAGTTAAAACGCTTAAAAGAGCATTGTCTAAAACTATCTAAATCTGCCTTTTTACGTTTTTAAAAACAATACTTTATGCTTATATGGAACAACTATATTTCATATCAGCAATTTAATTTTATTATTATTACTGACATTTTCCCATCAGACAATGCTGAGGGCTGCAGCTCCACCACATCCGCATTAACGAGCGGCCGTAATGTGAAGCATGGCCGGGGAAGCCGAGAAGAAACCAGTGCTGGAGATGGTAAGAAGCAAAATACTGTATGCCTTTTGATATTGTATACAGCTGTGTGACTTTGTCATTGTTAAACTCTATAAGAACATATCCAAGAAAAGAAGCTAATGTTATCATTTCGACCCCCTGTAAAGTCCTCACGTGGGTAGCAACAGAAGCTAGCTGTGAGAAAGCAGCTATTCCACCTGAAGCCCAAAGTGCGTTTAAAGCAGTTCTCTAATCTCTAACGCAGCCTTGTTGTGGACTCAAACAATGAGGTGTCGTGCGAAAGCTAAGATGACCTGAAACGTAAATCACTACCTAGTTTACTTTAGCTTTCCTCTCGGGCCATGGCTGAGCTTCTCCACTAGGTGGCGGTATGTGAACAGGCCCCAGGCTTCCCTCAGTCTGTCTGCATGCTGTTCAATATGTCCCACTGATGCGTGTCAGTGTGCGGGATCTGTGAGCTAATAAGTTCACCCTGACAGATTGTCCCACTCTCTAATCTTCACTGCGGGGAATTTTCCAGCTGACAGTGCGATGTGTTCAATGTGAGTGTTTCTGTTGTGTTTTAGGTGCAGGCGGATGGGGCCGATGAGGGCTGTGTGACATTTGTGCTGCACGATGAGGACCACACACTGGGCAACTCCCTCAGATATATGATCATGAAGACGTCAGTGTTTTAAAAAAAAGTCTTTTTAACGAACTGCTGCTTTAAACGCAGCGTGTTGTGGTCTCAGGTCTGACCCGGTATTCCTTTCCAAACATTTAATCTCCTACTCCCATGCGGTGTGTTGCAAGTACATAGCCTTGATTTGACTCCGGCTGAAGGGGGCTACTTTTTCCTCTTACAACTCGTAGAGATCATTCTGACAATTACTACTAATCATAACAGAAATGTATTCTCGTATGTTATTCTGCTTTGTTCCCATTGTTTTTGTTCTCAGTCAGTCCCCATCAGCTGGGATGAGTTGATAGTGGAAAAATGGTATTAACGGTAAAACCTCTCTACCCATTTTAAGCAAAACATTGATAAAAACCACATATCTTGCTTTCTCTTTCCTGTTTTCCCACGTCAGTGTGGATGTGGACTTTTGTGGCTACACTATCACCCATCCGTCTGAGAGCAAGATCAACTTTCGCATTCAGACCCGAGGTGAGCGACGCCCCTTTAAACCCGCTTCACCTTCTTTTTCTTCTACTCCAGGTTAGTTCGTATGTACGTGCATGCACAGGACGGCTAGAGAGCAAACGTTTTGGGGCTGTGCTGCAGAGTGGGCATGTTGATTGGAGTCTGGTGCATTCACTTTGTCCACTCGGGCCTACACATGCACCTCCCCTGTGATTTCTTGTCTAAAGAGAGGTTACAAAAAGTCAACATCATACACTTTGCACAAAGTGCCTACAGATAACCCCGTCACATGAAGGGACTCTGGCAGACTAAATAAACAACTTGTTTTTGTTATGAACTAAGTCTCAGGATGCCTGGAAGGCCTCTCTTCATGGCTTCATCACAAAAAGACACAATTTCCTCCTAGGCCCCAGGAAAAACCCTTAAGTTTCCACTGTGCTTTCACATCTTCAGTTACATGTCTGTATTTTATTGTCATTATTATTCCCCTCATGACCACAGTGAAAATGGGTGGGAGGAAGTCCAAACAGCTCTTTTCCTCCATTGCATATTGCATTTTGTGATCAATTTATTAGATGACTGTAACAAGACAGTCAAGCAGAAAGTGACGTTTAAAAAACACTTGTTTAGTTTAATCAACATCTAATAAAGCAAAAGTATTCTTTTTTATAACAAGAAGAACCTGAAAAAAGTTTTAACTTTAGTTTGCACTTGTGATCACTTTTGGGGAACATTAAGTTTTCATTTCCTGTTGGCCTGCTGGATCGTCAACAGTCATCAGCTGCTGCAGCGTTTGCTATAAAAAAAACAAAATTTGAATTAAATGTCTCATGTCTTTCTTAGGGAGGAACTTATCATTTATCATTACTTTGATAAATAAAAGATGCTGTTAAAGGCTTTCTTAGCAGCATTTCTATTGGAAAAGTTAATTTATTTGTCAATACAAAAGAATTGTGCACTTTATCTTTGCTAATTTACTGTATTTCTTTGGCTTAGTGCTTAATCGGACTGGTGTCCCTTTCCTTAAAAAGCCATTTGCGAACCAGTGCTTAAACACAAATTGGCAAATTAGTGGCAGTGTCATGTTTCAGAAATGATTGTCACTTTGTAGTAAATTGTAGATAAATGTGAAGATGATCTCATGAAGATGTTGTTGAATCGGGCCCCTGAACACTTTCTCCTGTAACTTATGGCTACCTTCAGTGAATATACGAATACAGGTGACAGTGTGGACGTCCTGGGCTTAGACAGCTGTTACTGTCAGTCCGACCTCTACGCTGAGTCCTGGACACGTGATTGGCTCGGGGCGTGCGTGCATCATGTGTGGCTGTGTTTGTTGTTCCTGTTCGTGGTGGTTTTGCTCACGCGTGTCCGCTGTCTGTGCCAGGGGGAATTCCAGCCACCGAGCTGCTGCGGAGGGGCCTGAACGACCTCAGTGATGTTTCTCAGCATGTTCTCAACACCTTTCAGGTAAAAACCCGCCAGTCGCTCACTGAGAAAAACGATAATGATTTCTGTCTCAGCTGTTAAACATAATCGATCGCTTTAAATCAATACATGTATAGATGCGTTTAATAAAAACTGCTCGTACACGTGTGTTCCAGTGATCTGTAGTCAAACCCACATTTGGCCAGTCTACAGGTATTTCACAAGCTCACAACTGGCTTGTTTGATTATTTATTGAACAGGAACAATGCACAATATCTCTATTGTACCAGATATAGTTAAAAGCACATTTTCCTCTGTGGTCTGTGGGCAGAAGCCACTAATGACGTGCAGGTTTCAGAGATAAAAGATTAGTTATAGCAAATCAAACATCAGACTTAGTAAAAACACAGGCGCCACATGGAAACATTAAGAAACGAATCCAAAAATGGCAGCCACACAAAAACACCGTCGGCAATCCCAACCCGTCCGTGAGCACACCGTTAACCAAACACCCAGAACCAACGCTGACACGTGCAGCGGCTCTTGGTTCAATGACTACAGACACTGATTGTCCTTCAACCACGTTTTCAAACTAAGTGCTGTACTCTGATGCTGGAAGACTTCCACATCCACATTTGTGCACTGAGCCAGGAGCATCGACAGCCACATCCTCCCGTGTCAGCTGTCAGCGACGTCCGCCCGGCTGAAGGGTCCCCCTCGTCTCTGCACCGCCGCAGGGCTTAGCGAGAAGTGAACCTTTTTTTAATTTTCCACACATGGAGGCGTATTATTTTCATTCTGGATCCCGGAAGAAGCCTTGGATTGTCTGCTTGGCTCTGTATATTAGTCCCGTGGTGAAAGGAAAAGTCAGCCAGCACTGATTTTAAGTTTAAAACTCCCCACACTGTCTGTCTCAACTCCAATTCTTTCTGCCTACGTGTTGTTTGTCCCAGGCGAGAGTTAACGAGTTCAAAGAGAGGCAGGAGAAACCCATGGAGTGACGAGCATCGCACACGTGTCGACTGAAGCTGTCGAGACACCGTTTCTACCAACAAACTACCTGTCCCCTTTTTATGTTTCAGAGCAGGAGAAGCTTGATCGTGCCACTTTCAAACACCTGTACAGTTTTCTGTTTTGTATTACGTTGGAAGTAATGTACGACGTATGATAATTGTCCCGCGTTCATCATTCCTGAATTTTTGGAACGATAAGCTAAATAAATGTTGTCAACAGACTCGAGACATTCATTGTTTTTCCATTTTAAATTTCATGGGACAGGAACGAAAAGATTTCAGGACACGAATTGCACTTTATTTCCACAGCCATGTAACACCGTTTGAAGGATGTCCAACCTTTAAAGTAAAGAGTCTCTCAAACACCAAATTGTTCTCATCTGTCCTTTGAAGCTAGAATGTCCTTATTAGCAGAGGAATGTGGTCAATGGTACAATGGTACAGTGCCAGGAGGACGGAGAGGGGAGATGTGGGGAGACAAGTGTAAATAATGAGGTTAAAGTTATTTGAGGTTAATAGTTTCTCTCTGTCGGTCACATGTGCACGCATGGCTGCCTCTGTGGGTACAGACCATAATATGAGGGAAAATAAACTACATCTCATAACAGACTAAATATACAGTGCGTGCAGTTTGTTTTTTAAATTGATAAGGTTTGACATGTTGGGACATTATGCTTATTTGCTTTCTTGCTCAGAGAAGAACCGATCAATAGTTATCAATCGTCTCATCTAACTCGGTAGGAAAGTTGACTATTAAAGAGTTATTTGCCAAAATGTCAAACTATTATTATAATGTTATAATGTTACCCTGTGCAACTTTGGCCGTGTCAAATGTGGGATGATGGTGAAGTGAAACAGCACAAGATGAGAGGTGAGCTCACATTAGACATTACGGGGAAACCTTCGTGTGGCTCAAAAGGCTGCAAAACTGAACTGAATACGGGTTTGTTTTATTGCTAATGAATTCAACTTTCATTTATAAGAGAATGAATGTGTTATTTCTTCTTTTACAAGTGGCCAGGTCACCTGGGGTCTGTAATGAAGAGCTACTGCCGGGGTGATTATTGATGGGGATTATACAGCTACCCACCCTCTATAGAGTTTCCTCGCCTTGAATGCAACACGGTGACTGGCTGATTGCCGCTGTTCACGTAAAGAAGAGTGGATTTAGGACAGGCAGTGCAATATGGGCACAAGTATTAAAAGAACGGTACGGCTTCATCCCCTTCGTTTGTACCAAAGAGCAAGATGAAAAGACTCCATGATCAAAGAAATCTGAACTTTTGTGATGGCACACCACAACTCAAGGTGCTGGTCGTATAGAAGGGAACTCCCCAAATGTCCATAACCACATCAAGACCTAAAATCCTGTTTGTTCAGAAAATCATTCAGCACCGGGAGACTGAAGCTCCGCTGTCAACAAATGATTCGCTTAGCAAACAATCATTTTGAGTGTTGCGCCACGAATGATGTGGCTCAGAATTAAGTTTTAATTTGGTTCAGCTCACACCAAAATTTATTTGAAACACATTCTGAGCGGAGCCTTTGTGTGGTTCGCCGGTTCCAAGGGAAATTCCTCCAAACTGAATATATCTCAGTGAGCTTTGTTAGTTAGTTTAGTTTCATGTCATTGAGGTTTATTCATGTTCTGTGTGGTTTGTGAGATGTGAAGAAAGAAAACAGTCATAACATGAACATTGAACCTCAGAAGCAAAACTACTATTTTACTCTGTTTCCAAATATGACAATAAAGTGCCTAGAAGGTTCCCTGCGCTGTGGAGCTGGTGGCCGAAAACAACTTCACTGAGTGAAAAAAAACAGAACTGATAAAAAAGATTTTTATCTCTGTGAGCTCCTTGGACCTGGGCCCCTGGCGCCTAATATCTAGTTGTCTGAAGCAATGATTTCAAACCAGAAAAGCCTTGTAACGGTTAATTTGTAACACATTTCACAGGTTTTCTTTTTGTGATGTTTATCTGAAATCACACGTAAACCAAATGTGACCTTTCCTCTAAGAAATAAATAAAATAAAACAAAAGATGTGAATCCCGTGACGTAATATTTAACCTTTGACCCGCTGATAATAACAGAAATGACTGTTTATGTTCAAGCCTGTCGGGAATGTGCCGCTCTCTCACACCACAGCTGTACTGTTGGACTGCACTGTTTTAAAGGGGAAGCTGAGGATTTTCTTTTGAAGCATTTGTTAAAGTTATCTGAGGTAACTGATGTACATTTACAGGAGAAGTCAGCAAGCCCTAAAAACAGTCAAATAAACGACTCATCCTCTCCGAACACCCTACTTAAAGGTGCCCCGTGTTGTAAACAAACAAAACTTGTGTTTGCATTCATGAATCCATTTCCTTCCTCCTGAAACATCTGCAATGTGGAATTATTAAAAGCATTTTTAAATCCAGCAGTTTACGTCCACGTTTACGTGCTAGCTGTCTTCTTCTTCCCTGCCTGTGCCGGTACATTGCTGAATGTCTTGGCTCATTACCGCCACCTGTTGATCAGTGGATTAGTGTGAAACCATTGGCAGGAATGTGTGTGGCATCACCTGCACACGTGTGCACGAGATAAACAAAAAACAGGGACCCACTCATAGAAAAAGACCTCCATGGCGCCTGCTGGAGGTCAAAAACTCCACAGGGAACCTTTAATAAATGCAGATATATTGTAAAACATGTAAATATTATGTCAGCAGCAATGAGACTGCATCACTAGTGACCAGAAATACATGCACTATACTTTAATTGTTCAGTAAATAACTCAAATACAACAATACAAATTTCATAAAATAATATTTGAACAAATACCATGTCTAGCACAACATTTGTTTTTCAAAGAGGACACATTTCCAATATAGAAAACTCTGAATGTGTGAGGTTTCCAACACCATATCAGAGCCAAAAAACAAACAAACAAACAAACAAAAGAAACGAGATAAAATGGATGCATCTTGTGCTTGTATCCTCAGTGTATGTTTTTACTACTGCCAGTGTTAATAACTTTGATTTATTTAGGTTTAAAGTTTGCTTACAAAGAACTGTAACTAATAATAAGAACACACATTCAATGTGTCTGATGGGATTGAAACATCAGGCAGTTTCTCCTCATGTCCGACTTTTTTAAAGAAATTGCATCTTTTTTTTCCTGATGCGTTGGCATCACAAGACTTGTCACAAGTGCCTCACTGCTGAGTGCGTGCAGCTACCTCCAGCTACAGACGTGCTATTTCTAAAGTTATCATGAGATATTATGAACACATTTCTGTTATCCACATGTTTCTTTTCTCATTGTGAGATCCCTCTTTAGCTTCATCTCTCCTTCACAAACAGAAACGCATTGAATCACTTAGAGGTCCAGAATTTTACCTGGATTATATTCAATGGAAACAACTAATATATGTAAAGAAGTTCTTTGATCACTACGTATTTAATCTCCACTGAAAACATTCACTTCTTTAAAAAGCATCCAGCCGTACAGGACTTACAGCTTTTAAATGGGTCAACCTTAAAAAATCTGTTCCAAAGCCGCTCTTAGAAGTAATTTCCTGCCACAGGAACATCTTTGTAACTTGACCACTCACTGATGGGGATGAATTATCTGGAAATAAAAACACAACTCCACGCTGGAAGATTAAACAAGCTTCATGTGTTTTGTGACGTTTTCTTAGAAAAATAAAGGCTACATTGTAAGAGATAGGTTAAGGCTTTATACACAGTGGAAGTGGAATAATACTGAATGAATACTGCAATAATAATAGTACTGAAAAATATAATGACCTCTTCTGCGAAGCACAGAGGGAATCATCTGGTATTTGTCAGCGCTCTCGGACAACAGCTGCCCGCCACATGACTTAAAGCAGCGATGATTTGCAGATTAAAGATGTCCAATGTTCTGCTCCCCATATGACTGAGACACACAGTGGGGCCCATTTTACTCTGGCTTGATGTCACCAGCGCTCGTGGGCAATGCGGAGCTCAGTAACAACATACAACAACAACATTGTCAGATAATCAGCTACTGATTGTGTTTACATGCACAGGCACACGTGCATTTTTTATAGACAAAAAACCTTTGAGGCTTTTTGGAAAATAACTCACAGTTTCCCTCTACCGTTCCCCTCGAGGTATCAACAGGTAGTTCTCACCAGCGCTGTTATTCATACATGAAGCGCTGAGGCTAGACATAATCATAGGTCTGCAATCCGCATGTAGATGATCCTGTACATACATTTACATGTGGCTTTAATAAACGTCCTTTAAATACTTTAACCATGTTGGTCCGCCGAGCGACTTGTGGTCCTCTACACAAGCCTCAGCCTCGGAGCGTGAACACGTTTATGTAGCCTTGGTTTCATCGTGGTTTCATCGTGGTGTTTGCAGTTAGTATTACAGCCCGTGCAGGTGCAGTCCCGTAACCTCAATCCATTTCTCCCTCCTCCCTGGGATCTGAGCGGCAGTGACCTCGCTGTTTCTCCGCGATGGGGGGCTGATGGAAACGTGGGTCCGGCAGAACAGTGTGATGTGTGATGAGCGTGTGTGTTTTGTTTGTGTGTGTGTGTCTGTCTGTCTGTGTCGGTGTGTGTTTATGAAGAGCTTGTGTATTTCTGACTGGAACGGGAACTGGAGCGGTCCAGTCCGTTCCCGTGGCAAGAGCCCTTCCAGCGCCCGCCTGAACCTCGTTTATCCAGGGGAGATGTTCTGTAGCACCAGCAGCACAGGCAAGACTACGAGGCGAGAAGACACACACACACACACACACACACACACACACACACACACACACACAGTTATTAAGCTTCCTCTTGACTGTATCTAATACATATTTTTAGTACCAGTGTATGCCCTCTTACCTGGAAGCAATTTTTAAACTTCTGGCTGACAAAGTAGAGGGCAATCGGGTTAATGCAGGAGTTTAGGGAGGCCATGTTGATCCCGATGTAATCCATCACCAACAGGAAGCTGGGAGAGAAAAGGGCAATGTTTCACAGAAAAGTCTACAGGAACCCACAGAGCAGAGAACAATGCGCTCTCGTGAAGTTTGCCTGCTGCCTACCTGAGCAGTTCACAGCGGTTGGGGTCATTTTGGTCGTACATAGTTCTCTTCAGAATACGGCTGAGATGAAGAGGCAGCCAGCAGAGAGCAAAAATCAACACGAGGCAGAACACCGTCTTCGCCACTTCCCTCCGCTAAACACACACACAAAGACAAATATTGATGCTTCAGAGTGCCTTTGTTTTTCCAAGTCTTTTGGTTAAAGCGGTTCTGGATGAGCGCTGCAGGGATCTGCATGTTCTACCTGTTTCATGTGGTCGTTGAGTGCGATGCGCATGCCTTTTTTGCGACTGAGCATCTCGCAGGACATGAGCGTGTAGAAGATTCCCGTGCAGGCCAGTGGGAGGCAGAAGTAGAAGCCGAACAGCCACCAGTCCTTCACATCCTGGTAGAACTGGAAAAAGAAAAAGGACCAGTCAAATAAACAACTGAGTTACATCTCTATAGAACTGATCCTTTATCAAAACTTACATTGTAAAGATTTCCAATCCGTTGCAGTTTATTTTCTTTAACTCTTGCCTCAAAACACTTTCAATTTCTTATTTTGAAAGAGATGTATAATGTACAGGATTTCCCCTGGACAAAAACCACCATAGTCACTGTTCTTTTGACACAGACTTGTGTATTATTAATCTTATCTCACTGGAACTATCATTTATTCATAAAATTAAATGGGATCAACTAAATACATTTTCGAGATTTTAAAGATTTGTTTAAAAAAGCCACACCACCTGTTCAGCAGCCACATGGTTTCAGCTAAGACGTGACGGATTGTGAGGAGGTTCTAGATCAAATATAGTGAGATGTTTGTGCGCCTCTAGAACTGGTGTAAATATGTTAAAATAGGTTCACACTTGTTTTGTTTTGCCACATATTCTTCCTTTTGTTGTACTTGTGGAAAAAATGTAGTTTTCTGTGAATTAAGGTACAATTTTCTTTAATTAACCCTTGTGCTACCCTGTGGAGAAGACACTGGGTCAAGACAATGGGCCACTGGGTCAATAAGACCCGGGTAAGGTAGCACAAGGGTTAAGTTTCTTCTTAAAGAAGTCCACTGGCTCAGGCTTTTTTATTTTTTTGACGACATGAGGCTGAAATTACATTCACTGATTCAAAATGACAGATTACACATGGAAAGACATGCTTTATTTTCACCACGTCCTGCAATTCCTGCAGACCCTTCTGGTTTGAATAAATGTAAAATATTCACTTTGGAAACGTCCGCGATTTCTGTCTTACTGTGCAGCTGTAGGAACGTACAGATTTGCATGCTGCCTCTAAGTGTTGCTTCACATTTTGGAATCACTAATATCTTGTTGGCAGAGCTTGAAAAAGAGGAAGACATCTTGATTAAAGAAACACACTAATTGTATTGTTGCCGTTCAAGCGCTGTGCTTTGAAGTGAACCACCCTGTTGACGTTTGTAGGAAGTAACATCAGGTGCAAGTTTCTTTACTTAATTTAGCCTTAACAGAGAGGTCTAAATCAGTGTGCAGGATATTTTAACCATATGCCTTTGGAAAAATAACACAACACGCATGCCACTGAACACAAGTGATACATTACTACTATCTTTGCCAAGTTGTTCAGATCGTATTTCTGTAAGAGGAGGATGGAAGCATCCAGCTGTTTGAGTTTTTTATGTTGTTAAAGTCATTTGTTTAGTTGTAACTCACATTTTCCCGTATGAGTTTTGAGCAGTTTTTCATCCTCAACTTTGGATCTTGTTTTTAGATCAACAGTATCTTTCTTTTCAGAGCCCGGCAGGTTTCACGAGTATTTTCAGTCACGCTTGCAGCGGCTGACTTTGGTGATCTTCTGACTTTTTCTCTAGCGCGATCATCAGGTCAGTATTGTCAACAAACACTCGCAAAACTAATTTCCCATCAGCTTTAGTTGAGTTTGTGTTAGTGTTTAGTCCTACTTATCAAATGGTAGCAAGCTAACACACTAATCTAGTATGACGATCAGTGTATAGATACAGCCTACCTGGTAGACATTAGCATGTTGGTGTTGGAACTGTAAGCATGTTAGCTTGATGTGTTAAGCGCTAATTGGCTAACAGGCTAAAGTAATACTAAGTTTATACCTAATGTTACACCTGCTAAACATCTGGATGTCAGCATTGTCATATTGAGCACGCTAGCATGCTGACATTAGCATTTAGCTCAAAACAATGCTGTGCCTAAGCATAAATACATTTTGGGATTTTGTGTAAACATTTTAAAAGCATTGTTTAAATTAAGTAATTTAAATTAAGTAAAATTATAAAACCAAACAGACTATTTGTGGTCCTCCCCCCCATAACAGGTGGTGGCTGCTGAACCTTCAAAAAGGAAAAATGACGAATTTATTAAAAGCATAAAAAACAGAAAGCACTGATTCCATACATGTACACCTAACTAACGGTTGAATGTAACCATAGTATTATGTAGCTTTTTTACTCCTCTACGTTTGTTTAAAAGATATAGTTACCAGTTACTTTGCAGCTAAAAATGTTATGTACAAAAGCTATGATGAGGTTATAAACTATGAATAAATCAAATACTTCTTCTGTCACTGCTGACCGGCTACACATCTAATCAAGTGCCTACCTTCATAAAACTGGTGTTCTGTTCTGGATGCAGCAGACACACGCGCAGCTTGTTGCCTCTGTACGGCATCTCCAGCATGTCGAATGCCAGCGCCTCCGGGACCGCGAGCAGCACAGCGACCAGCCAGACCAGAGTCACCTCCACTGCTTTCCACAGAGGGATGCCCATTCCCTTCACCCTGCTCCATGAAGTCACCGCGTGGTAGCTACACAGACAGAGATATTTGCATTAGCCGCTGCCTGCACTGATGGTTTTCGTGTGTGTGTGTGTGTGTGTGTGTGTGTGTGTACAGAAGAAGTCAACTTACCGGTTAATACTGAGGGCGCACAGGCTGAGGACGGTGATTCCCACTGAAGCTTTCTGGATGAACGGCACCAACTTGCAGACGTACACGCCGAACGGCCAGTCCTCGGCTATTATCTGTAGAGAAAAACAATGGAGGCAGCAAAAGAATTGTAATGATCAAAATGTAAGAAGTCTTTGAGGTTCATGTCGGGATCCTTCCTTACTTCTTCCATTAATAATGCAGCAACTAAAGCCAAAATCAACAAGACTGTCCTAAAGTGCTTCTCCCAGGGGTAAAACCAGCTCTGCATCAAGACAGTGTCAGATATCTACAGTGATGTGATGCCTGTTATCAATTTAGCAATTCCTGTTTCTCATTAAATCTTACTGTCATCTCAAAATGAATTTACTCTCATTATATTTAATGTTACAGTACAGAAATAAAGGACCTTTAAGGCAAAGAAAATGTGAATCAGAGTTACTGTTACTCAGATGTTCCAGCTTCCTTCAATCATATCTTATCAGATCTGGACAATAAAACAAGTTTCATATCTTCTTTTCTGCTTTGTGTTTGGACCCTCTGACTGCAGTTTCACAAATGGCAGTGACTGCGTTTGCACCCGAGCCCGCTGGATGTTTTCACGTCATACACACAAGGAAGTCCCTAACTGCTGGCTCGCGTCTGCTTTTAATAAGATTCTTAGTTTTAGTGGTCCACACTGAAAAAGGAAATTAAGAAAACCACACAAAACACACTGAATGTAGAGACAAACCGCAGCAACAAACTCGTAAATAAACCACAGCTACCCACAGCATGTGCCTCGAACGGCTAACCCGTAACCCTGAAAGTACACTGCAGGGAAATCGCTTTAGGTAAAGGTAGACACAGACCCAGCCATGTGTAACAAATACAAGTAATTCAATAAAGTTTTGTGTTTGAACCTGAATTGTTGTATTGTGATCTTATGTCATGTGCAAGAGCTGCATCGTATGAGCTGCACTGAACAAACAGAGAAATTCATTTAAATGTTATCAGCAGTTCCACAGGCCTGGCAGAGATGATCAGTCGCATGCAACACACTGAAGACATGCTGGAAACAAATACACACAGACTGACACAAAAGATAGTGTGGTCACCTTAAACACATTGATGGGGATGGTGATGACAATATAAAGCAGGTCCCCCAGTGCCAGGCTGCCAATCAGGACATTAGGTCCGTTCCTCATACACTTGTTCTTATATATGATCCGGAGCAGCGATGAGTTGCCGATGATCCCCACCACAAAGATCAGGCAGGACACGATGGTGTTCACATACTTGAACGTGAGCTTGATCTCTGTGGACTTTATGCACATGGGGGGGAAGGAGCCCCGCGGCCTGGCCGGCTGCAGGGGCTGAAGCGGGACGGAGGTGTTGTTCTTGGAGGGTTCTGAAGCTTCGGGGCCGCCCTGGGAGTCACGGACGAACCGAGAAGCCCCGACCTCCGCGACCATCAGCAGGCAAAGCAGAGCGACAGCCCTCATCCTCGCACGAGCCCGGCTCTCACACAGCAAGACGTTCGCTCACTCAGAGACACGCAGCAGTCCGAAGATACACGCACTCAAAGGCTCTCACGCACGCATGTTCACACACACACACACACACACACACACACACACTGGGCCTCGCTCCGGACCTGGCAGCGTGGGTATGAGTCCGTGCTTGTTTGTCCTGCAGAGAGAGCAGACGAACCACCATGTTACCTGCAAACATAAAGAGGTTTTGCACAGACAGTCATGGTCCCCAGAGGACGAATCCTAATGACTTGATCCCTTCACCACCATTGTGCTTTTGCAAATGTCTCGACAGCTACCGGGCGGTTCACTCGTTCATGCCTCTCTCAGGATGAAATGTAAAGCTCTTTCTTTGACGATCCCCTGACGTTTCATCTAGCGCCACCATCTGGTCAAAATGTTAATTTGTCAAACACTTTGGTTTATGACCAAATGCCTGCAAAACGAAACACGAGGTGTGGAGTCACAAATTTGATGACTTTAGTCTCGAACTTGAGCCTGTCGACTTAAAAATACTTGATACCTTCTCCACCGAAGCCCAAAGTTCAGTCACACTTGTTTGAACAAATAAAAATCATTCATGATGTGTTTAAATGTTTTATATTATTAATATTGTTAAAATGGCATTACATTTGTGAAGAGCACATGGTGACTTGTTTAGGACTCAAAGTTTAAGACTTAAGACTTACTTGTGACTTGCAAAACAATGTTGGTCCCACCTCTGAAAGTTAGTAAGTGTTAACTTGCTAACACACTAAAATATGATGTTTGATGATGAATTATTACAGATGTATATGAGGTGTGAACTCTGTCAGGCAGCTTACTAATGTAAATGTGCGAAGAAGATACATGTTTTAAGTCACAGGTAACAGATCAAGCTGGATCCTTGTTCATGAGCAAATCAGTCCTGAATCAGCTGGTGTTAGCATCATTTTGATTTGCGTATCTTTATAGTTCCAATTAAATAGCATAAGAGCGTTAACAGCATATGTACATGCAAGCAGGAGTCAAGTGACCAGGAAGAGAAGAGACATAAAACAGAGAAATGGAATAGTGATCCAGTGTTTGTGTGTGTGTGTGTGTGACACAGAGATACTTTCTTTCTCTCACAGAAGACCATAGCTCAGCTCTGAGCATCTCAAGAATCATGCGTAACACCCAGAATGCCCTGGGGCGTTCTCGCTGGATAAATCGGCTTATTGACAATGGCGGCAATATCAGTAGAGCCACGCTATTGGGGCTCACAATCACACACACACACACACACACACACACACACACACACACACACACACACACACACACTCACACACACACACACACACACGCTCTCACACCCACAAACAGGCAGGATGAAGCTGAGTGTGTGCATACAATGTGTACGCACATAAACACGGCCTCGTTAAAGTTGAAAACTCCTAAACGGCTCAATTTTTAGAGACGCTCCATCCAGCCAGGACTTCAGAATGTTTCTGGTGGTTTTCCGCTTCATAATGGATTAGCTGCGCAGCTAAATATGAACACTCACTTGCTGTGACAGTCAGCAAAAGATCTGTCTGCTTTCCCCCTCCAAAAAAAAAAACGGCCCACGCCATCTCACTCGTTATTGTCTCTTTGTGAGGAAGATGTGATGGTTTTATCAGGAAGAGGACGGGCTGAGACGAAGAGTCGGCTCAGGGAGGGCAGGTTTGTTGACCCGTGGAGGAAACTGTCCCGCAGCGGGACTATATTCTCTGTCATCTGGACAAAAGCCCCCGCAGGACTTCCACTGTCTGACCACTGTCTCCAACGCCAGGAAGACAACCCCCTGACCTGTCCTGGCAGCTACATGAACCTGTGAGTCTGTGTGCTGTTTTGTGTGCACGATGTTTCCACGTTCACCAGCGAGTCCCTGCATCTGTCTCCAGTTAGACCATTCCAGGTAAAAGAACATTAATCACAGCGGTAAGCCGCTTAAAGGACAGCGTGCTGGGTAAAAAGATGGAAAGAGACTCAAGAAACAGAGAAAGAAAATAATAAGATAGATGTAGGGTGAAATAAAAGGGGCAGAGAGATGAATATAATGAAGGTAAAAGAGGCTAATGGAAAGCTGGGCAAGCAGGAGTGAATGGATATTCTTTGGCGTCCAATGATCCGTGCTGGATCACTCTCCACAGAGGGCAGTTTGAGCTGATGCCACTTCTGGAGGGCCAAACTGGAGAAGAAAAGCACCGGGGACTCATTTATCCCCACTGCCATTAGATTGATTAATTTCCACATGAAATGATGTAGTGTCTTGTGCCTGTTGAAGTACTTTGTTCTAGCACAGATCAATGGCAGTATTTATTGCACAATATTGACATTCAGTGTGGATTTACCACAGGTGTGTCTATGTGTTAAAGATTTTAATCAATGCAATTTTTTTTTTTTAAATTGTATTTATTTATTTATCATATTTGTGATTGTACTGAGTCTGTTTTACTGTAAATTCTGTCTAAAGAGGAAAATCCCCCTCATGGGTCTATTAACCTTTTTAACACTTAAGTGGCACAAAACAGCATGTGTCAGCCTCAGGTATCATCTTTTAAAACCATGCACGCACACACACACACACACACACACACACACACACACACACACACACACACACACACGCACACACTCTTTACATGCGGGTCAAACC